>MU225686.1:1067661-1101123 GCA_018584345.1 Thuja plicata | reverse complement strand
CATAACCATAATTACAATCCTCATAGATAACCATGAAACTACCATAAACTCACATCCACTGCACATGTCACAGGGTATGTGGTAATCACTCTAATCTACTTACTATTACAATTTCCAGATTAGGTATAACATGCGATACACTAATACAAGATTACAATAATAAAATTACATAATAAATTATGAAGGAACATAAAGAGCTCATCCAAAAAGAACCATCAAGCACCTGGTACAAGGATGTCAAATCTCAATGGATAAAGAATCACTACCACCCATCCGTGTGGAACCACAAAGGTCCACCCCACTGTGTTGAGGAGATAACAATAGATCCTAATCAGATATCCAAAACCAACAAGGTATAACCACTAAGCAAGGGATCCTGATAGCTCTCTAATTCGGTGTACTAATCATCACAAAAGGTAAGGCTCACTAATCCAGAGGCAACCGACAATTTAGGAAATCTAGCATGTGTAAAGGAAGGTGTCATCATGTAGGTCTACCCTTAAGTTCATCCCAGATAATCACAATGGATTTTGGCACCCAAGTGACCATACATGGAGCTAATGTCCTCTCATATTGACAAGGCCCACTAACTATGTCAAATACCTCACAGGGAAACTAACATCTTCTCCAAACCATCTTATCCTATATTAGCACTCAAGCATGGGTGAGGACACATCTTATTAATTCATTTTAATCTCTCAAATATGTCTTTAGTTATCACTTATTAAGAAACTCCACAATAAGCAACCCCAGTAGTCTCTTACGGACACGAAACTTATTGCAAGCCACCTCCTACTACGCATGTAGGTAACCTACCCTAGGCTCAGAAATCCCAACAGATCTAGCATAGGTCACAACCCTAGTGTAACCCAAATTAGTATCCCATACAATAGGAACGGTCACACATAGGTACACACATAGGTACATAATCGAAAGGGTCTTTATGGTCAGTTTAGGGCAATAGAAAAAAGAACATACATCATAAAGTATCAGAAAAGATAAACACTCCCCCCAGCCTCTGTATACATCCTAGGTCGTCTAATGCCCTAGATAACCACATATACAAGCACAAGAGATCCATAAGATGCATAGAAATGAAAATGTCTTAAAAGACTGAAAAAAGACTATAAGCATGTAAATATTTATGAACAATTCGTACATAATCCCCATTTAAATCATAACTCAATCCAAAATATAACAACATATCAAAATATCCATTATTTACTTCAACCTAGTTATCTAACCTAAAATCACCAGTTACATCATAGCTACTCAAATTAAATTAACATAATTAATTTAATTTACCAACTACATCCAAACTCAAGCAATTTAATGAAACATATTAATAAAATTAATTATACAAATAATCAATATATTAATTTAGAATTAATAACACCTATTAATTTAAATTAATAAGTGATACTTTAAAATATAATTAATAATTAACATATTTAAATCAAAATAAACCTTATACAAGAAAAATGTACTAATTGACAAATATATAAACATATATATGTTAAACTAATTCAATAAATTTAATCTCAACAAAAAAAACTAATTTAAATTAAATATAACTAAACTAATTAAAAATAACTTTAATAAGTTAAATAGATTAAAATAATCTAAATTAAACTAACAAATTTTTTTCTTTTTTTTTAATAATAATAAAACCACTTGGGGGGGGATCCTATGGTCCCCACCCCCTATGCATGAGCAGTACTTACCGCGGCAGGTTTGGGACTGCCGCTGGCAGTCCGGCTGCCGCGGGCCCGGCGTCCTGCAGGTGGGTGGGTGGGTGGGTGGAGCCCACCGCTCCCCACCGCCCACTTAAGGTTTTTTTTTTAAAAAGTTTATAAAAAATGTTTAAAGTTACAATTAGTGGCAAGGTATAGATTAAATGTTATAATTTATAATGAGATAATTAACAAATATTAGTTTGAATATATATTTGAAACATAAATATCATGATTAAAATTGAATTTTGTAGTTTTAAAGTAATCAATTAGAAAGTAAAGATTCTTTACAAATTAGATTGATTAAAATTTTGATTGGGCAAAGTAAAATGAATTTCATTTATTATCAAATAAGTTATATAAATTTGAAATTAATGACATGATTTTTTTTCATTTGTGAAAATATAGTACATCAACTTATTTCTTAATTTTAATCTATTTTCTTCATCTTTCCATTTTTCAAGTTGTTTCCCTTCTTCATTTTTTCATAACAATCATGTATGTGAAGGGTGGAATTATTCTTAGTCCTAAAGAATTTACATGAGATATGGAAACAAATTTCATTCTTGTTCTTCCAGTCGGTCCTATATCAATAGTTGCTTTTGCAAGTGTCAAACCTTGTGATTTATGTATTGTCAAGGACCAAGCCAATCTTAATGGTATTTGTATTGTAGAACCTCTTTTCCTTGCACCAATAGGAACTATTTTTGGATTTTGATCATCAAATGGTAGTCCTAAGTAACTATCGAACTTAACCACTACATATGCTGGTAGTTTTGGTGCCATGCTTCCAGGTTTGTAGAAAATGTTTTGAATATATCCTAAAGAACCATTTACAAGACCTACTTCTATCCATATATTTGAAGTTAACATCAGCCTTGCATTCGTATTGATTAATAATTCCATGTCAAGCTCATCATGATAACTTGCCTCAGATAAATTAGTAGTTCCAACTTTTTTTGCAATACTACATGTAATAGGTTCTTTAAGAGAATACAATTTTTCTCTGTTATGATTTTGAACATTATCATTTGTGGAGAACAAATGAATATTGTTTTCAAAGTCTTCATTGATTGTTGTAGTAATGTTAGTTTTTGTTCTTGACATTAGCAATTTCCAGTCATCAATTTTAGGCTCTGCTTTTCTCAAGTTTGTCAACAGTTGACAAAATTTCATTTGTTGAATTCCTTCTCTACCTTTTCTAAATACTTTTTCTAAGGTAACCACAATTGTGAAGTCTTCCCACAATAACTTTGATTGGCTATTGCTTAAATATGATAGTTTGTCTCTAATAGGAGGCAGCTGACCCAGGTCTCCAAGTAGAATCATAGAAATTTATGGCAATTATAGAAGCACATTTTTCAAAATTATATATAATAAAAACATATAAAATTATTATATATAAATCTCACTTAATATAATATGTAATCTTTATTATAATTCATTGCAATTATACACATATCTCCAAAGTTTATATTTACATTTTGTGGGAAGGCTTGACGAAGTCAAGAATCTGTGTTCTCTAGAATTTTCTCTCCAACGAAGCTCATTTCATCAATCAATATATATTTAACGCGTGTAATTTCTTCTTGAAAGCTTGCGAGTCTTGTTCCTTCAATTTTTTTAAAATCCTTTATTGGAATTCTTAACTTAGAGTGAATTGTGGATGCTCCTATGTTGAATGCTACAACTCTAGTTGGTGCAATTAATAGAAGGGGAGATTTATTGGGCATTGAATTATTTTGAAGACCTTCACTGATTGCGCAAATGAGATATGACTTTCTCATTCCTGTTGTTCCTTGAATTATCATATACAATGGCAACCCATTTTCATTCATTTCATAGTATAACATAATTATGTTCAATGCACCCAGACTTGAAAAGTTTACTTATTTTGGTATATCATCATTTTTAAGGTATCCAATGTCTCGCTTCATATTGACAAAATTAATTTCTTTAGTTGTGTATTCATCACCTTGATATTCATTAGACCAAACTATTTGCCTATCAATATCCCTTCTTTCCAACATATCTATTTTTGGAACCTGCATTATTTGGCCATGCTATAGTCTATATATGATTTCCCATTCATTCTCTCTAGTATTTCCTTGTAATACTTTATTGTTTTCACTTTTTGAGTCACTGATATTTTCATTGCTTTCTACAATTATTGTTCGTTCAACATGCCAAGGGTTATAATTGAATGATTCCCAGTTTGATTTTATTGAGTCACTAGTATCTCTGATATCTCCCTCTATATTATGAAATGGTTTGTAAAGCAACAATTCAGAGAAATAGAAATCAATAAATTTTTTTGATTCACGTGAAGGGATGGATAAGAACCCTTAGAAACACCCTAACAATGGCTACTTTTTCCCTAGGCTCCCATTTTTTATCTCTTCTTCATCTAGGATTGTATATCCATGATCTAGTTGCATCTATGAGTGTGATAACTTCCATAGATAATGGCATTCCTCTATATCCATCAATTATTGATTTTTTTTGTTCTTCATTTCTATTATCATCATGTACACCAATAGGTTTGAATATTTCACATGAAACATTCAGATTAAAAATTCTTTTACTACTCTCAACCAATGGAGGCTCTAATAGTATGTGACACATTTCTTGAGCTCCAACATCTCTTTCTGTAATAGTTTCAGTCATAAACTTAAGATATACCTTTGTTGCTAGATCATCAGGATTCTCTATATTTGCAAGATCCATGAGCATTTCATGGTAGCTTTATGAGGTCTTCTATGCTTTCATAGCATATTTGGAAATATATTTGATCACTGCATGCTTTGACAAAACTGGTTGCCAATCTATATTAGCTCTCCACAATTGGATTATGTATCAATTGTGGGAATTGACTTGTCATCATTTATTTCTGCCTCAATTTTTTTTCACCATTTTCAGTGTCTTCATATAGTTTTGATCCATTCAAATTTAAAGCCCAAGGAGCATTTTACCTACGATTCAATATGAATGAATTTTCTTTAGAATTTTCTACTAATAATATCTTTAATTTATATATTAAATTTGGTATTTGTAAAGAAAAAACATGCAAACCATTCTTCCCTTTTTCTTCCTTAAGCATGTAACCTCTTTACACATTGTATGTCTTTGAGCAATGTTCAAAATTTCTTCATAATCTTGATCAATATCCATTCTACCAAGTTGTCTTGTATTTTTAAGACATGGATGTTGAACAAAATTTTGAAATGTGTGAGATATAAAATATGACTCCATTAATTTCTTTTTAAGTTGGTATTTTGACTGATATGAATTAACATAAATATGTTAAGTGCATTCTGATTATACTTGTATGTTTCATTGATGAATATGTGCTCTTGGATTCGACACATGGATTATGGAATGAAAATATCTTTCAACCATCTTTCTTTGTTCCTCATTAGACCAATCTATAGTATCCATATTTTGTGCTCCATACAACCATAAGAAACTGTGGACCTGTGGTGATCCCCTATGCTTCCATTCATATCTGTACCAAACGTCTTTAACATTTAAACCTTTTTCTAGTATTACTTTTCTAAACATTGAATTTCTTAAATGCATATAGTTGGAAACTATATGAGGATAGTTGATAACATTCTATCTTCTCCAGAATTGAGCTTCACAAGGATTTTTCAGTGTTGGTCCTGGCATTAATGCATGTAAATTTTTCCAATACAAATTAGTTTCACTTAATGTAAAGAATATTGTCAATGTTTCTTGATTTGATGGAGCATGTAAGACAATCATTCTCAAAATTTGTCCAATATGATCTCGTAACTCCTAATCTTTTTCCAAATCACATCAATTTATTAGCTAGATGTGATTTTGACAAGTTTTCCATGTGTTCACGCAATTCATTTATAGTGATAAGAAACTTGTGAAGGTTTCTTTTAGTGAATACTACTGTTGAATTTTGTGCACGATGTCTCATTACCATATTCATCATGTAGTATCAGAACCTTGGGTATTTTCCAAAGCAGTGATCCCTATAGCATAGTAGATGCTTCACATACTCCTATAGGTGTACTCATCATATCCATGGTTCCAACCAATCACACCTACCATCTGAAAAAAGTGTTGGAAATGCCATATCTAGTAAACCAGATGTTATATACTCATTGATTAGAGATATACCAATTTCATATCAATCAATCAATCTAGTCGGATCTACATTTAGATTATTAACCCATGCTTGGATTAATTTAATTTCTCTCTAGACATTAGGTGCTTTGGAAGCCAATGAGGTTGTGTGATATATAATATTAAAATCATTTGTTTCCATAATTGGACCATAAAATACAATTTGATTTGAGTCCGAATCAAATTCCATGTGTATTGTCTTCATTTTCTAAAATATATTATATTCACAATCTCTTTCCAAATCATTAAGTGCATTATAATCAATTATAACATCTGAATAGAACTTGTCATGTCTTGTTTTGTATTGTAGTGCCTTATACACACATTCTCTATTTATTGTAAAGTTATGATTTGTCCCACATTGATATTTTTTTGAAACAATAATTATTGGCAATTCTTTAATTGCATGTGGCATAATTTTAGAGATTTATTCAATATTTTGTGAAAAGGATATTGTGTGTCCTTTGTATTTATACTGGCCACCAATTGCATGTGTGACTTGTGAAATTGGACTTACACATGTAATCAACATTTCTTCCACTTGAATTAAGTTAGCAGGTTCTGATGGTTGTTAATGACATTAATTTTTCATTAGTATGCAAAAAACACTTTTGGTAAGCATACACCAAAAGATATTTAAGAGCAAACCAAAGATCAGATAGAAAGAGATCATTGAATATGACTAAAGTACAAAGAGAATCAATGACACAACTTAGTGTGTAAAATGAAAATGCAAAGATAGAAAGATAAAGAGGAACCCAACAGAGGAACCTAACACGAAAGATATAGTGTAGACTGACAAATAGTAAAGTGCAAATGAGAGAATAAAACTGAAGGATAGTCAAGAATAATCGACCGTTAGAAACTGGGAGTCAGTTACAACACACAAAAAGTGGATCTGACTTCCACATCAGATAAAACAATTAAAATCTATTTATAGGATATTAATTTATTTTAAATCCATTTTTTTAGGGACAAGGAACATGAATGTAAGTTATTTAATCAGTCTAGCTAATTTAAAACACATAGACTAGGAGATCAAGGTACAAGTTGTAAACCTTATCTTAGAGTTCACACTATCTTTCTCAAAAATTGCTGATGTCAATCCATATTATAAATAGATGATGCAATCATTCATTATATGATGATGTGAAGAGAGAGGAGAACATGAATGAAGCCAACGAGCACATGTATGGATCAGATTGAGAGTTTCAAGAAAAAGGATAAAAAAAAGAGGTGAATTTGGTTATCAAAACCAAGAACAGAGCCTATCAATAATCAGAGGTATTATTCAATCACATAAGGTGATAATATTTTTCATGTAAACTAAATTGCATCTTTATTAGAAAGAGGAGATTGCATTTACTAGGTCAATTTGTAATTTTCTATCATTCTAACAAGTGGAGCAAAGTGTAAAAATCCTTTCAGTGAAGGTGCATTTAATTATGCAGCTACAAATCTCTTAACTGAGTGCACACTCAATAGTGTTGCTAAAGCTCCTAACAAAGTAGACTTTAACAGGTCTCCACTGATACTCTTAATAGGGTAGATCATCAGAAGTGATCAAATTGTAAACCTTAACTGGCCCCTTCCAATATGCAGATAGTGAATATTTTATGGGTGTCATCCCCACCATAGTTTTTACTTCCTAATAGGAGTTTTTTGTGATATCATATCTTGTGTTATGTGTCAATTACTTTCGTGATTGTTTCTATGAATGTTCACATGTATGTTAATGTTATCAATTGATATAAGTCAGATCAAGATAGTATAGATAAGATTGAATGGATATACAAATGATTATAAAGGTTAATTGATTAAAGGATACAAAAGTTTTAGAGGTACTTATTGACCCCTCCCCTCTTAGTACACACTTCTCATTAATTCCAAAAATTAGTATCAGAGTTAAGTATCTTTTTGGAAATTTTAAAGGCTTAAGAGAAAAGATCATGCAATGGAGAAGTACAAACTAGATACAAATATTGAGAATAAGAAGCTTGAAATTTAGATCTTCTATGAATAATATAAAGAAGCTAGAATCAATATGAGATAGTTGCTAGATGAAAGAAAGATTATGGCATCTTGATGTAATGTGATAGATTATCATGAGGAAGAGATAGAATATTTCTTTGAGTCTTCAGGATCAACTACAAGCAAAGCATCAGACACATCAAAAGAAAGCATCACAAGCCTAACTGAAATCAATCTACATCTAGCTGGATAAGTTAAATCTTTGCAAATCAATCAAGAGACATAGATGGTAAAGAGGATTGATGTCATGAACAATGCTAGACAATCTGATAAAGAAAGAACAATAGATATTTATAATAGAAGAAAGATTATAGAAAATCTACAAGAGAAAGAATCTAAAATATAAAGATTGACAGAGCATCACCATGAAGTTACAAATGAGTATTTTTATGAGTCAAGAGGCAAACAAAATGAATGTTGAACTCATTGAAAGAATAAAACCTATGAGTGATCTAAGGGATGAGAATAAAAAGTTGAAACATGAAATAAGAATTCAGCAACAACATAATGAGATTATCAAGAAAGCTGAAGAAAGCAATAAAAGAATGGATGATTTTCTTGAAGGACAACGAAGAGTCAACACCAACAACGGTCTAGGTTTTATCGAGAACATAGAATCATCAAATCAAACTAATCCAAAGAATGTCTATACAAATCCAAGACCAATAAATCTTACATGCAATCATTGTGGAAAGAAAGGACATACATCAAATGTATGCAGAGACAAAATGAAAGGTATTCCTAAATCTACATCTTCATTCATAGGATTTTGTCATAAATGTAACAAGAAAAGACATAAAGAATATAAATGTAAGTATGAGATGAAACAACCTAAGAAGGAAACCAAAATGGACAAATACTATCCTACTTGAAAAATGAATGGGCACACAACTCATGAATGTTGGAAAAAGATAAGGCAAGCATGGAAGCCAAAAGGTCATGAAACTCCCTATCAACCAAAAAGAGTCGGTAACCAGTATGTATAGGATTACAACACTTGGAAATATTGTACAACATGTGGAAGGTATGGTCACATTGCTAAAAACTATATGAGACAATGGACTCAAAAGTCTAGAGGTTGGACTAACCCTGGAATGGCATGCTTACACTATCATAAAGTTGGTCATCTCAAGAAATACTACAGAGATCGAATGACAGAGACAAACACATACCCCAATAGAAACACCATTGAAGAAATCTGGAGAGCTAGAGACAAAATGTGGAGAAGATCTTCAAAAAATGATGAAGATGGACCAAGCAATGCAAATGGTGACACCGCATCCAATGGACCCAGTGACATCACCACCCCTACCTAAGAAGAACAAGTAAGTATGGAACTGCATTACCCCAAGTTATTATTTTACATCAGTTCCATATTATGTTTATAAAATGCCAAATTAGCATAAGTAAAGATGAATCTTGGTATTACTTATTAAAATCTATGATAACTATGCTATCGGGTAGTCATACCGAAACCCATAATTATACACTCAAATCTGAGACTACCTACACTTACCGATAAGCGTCGGTTAAAAGAAAAATTTGCTAAGTGTAAACCAAGCCTCGTCGGTAACCAAGCAAAATGAACAAATGGTTTGCATTACAAAAACCCATTGGTAAAGGCCAAAGGAATAATGACTACTCTAAAATGCTATGATTTTCACTGAAGGAAAATGAAGTGTTCACCAATGAACTTCATCTTTATACATCAAGGAGTTGGTAAGCATTAATGACATGTGTTTTAGGACATTAGCTATAAATAGGGCAACAAAACAACTCATTGTTCATGACGATTAGGGAAAAGCTACCAAGGCAATTTTTGAGCAAAAAGTGACTGAATCACAGAGAGACCACAACTCGACACATAGCACTCCAAATCACTTCTGAAATATTTGCAAGGGTAAATAGTAAGTTCTACAGAACTGAAAAATTTGTTTTTGCACATTTCACATGAAGCCCTAGATTTTGAAAATGACCTTGACATCAAGAACTGTAAAATCCAAGAATACAAAGAAGGATGAGATCAAGATCATCAAGAACTCAACATGTGAGGAACCTAAATAAAAGATTCATCCTAAGTTTTCCTCACAACACGATGATGCTGGAGCATTCTCATGCATTCCAGCTAGGGTTTTTCTTGTGTAAGACATTCAATCTTTCGTACACTGCAAGATTGCAGAGATAGGAAATTCAGAAGTTGAAGAAGCTTATAAGAAGCTATGAAACAAAGATGGAACATTGAAAGATGAACATAAGCATATAGAAGTAAAAAGGCTCACCAATGCCCTAATGTTCCTGAAGGTCTTCAAAATTGAGTGGATTTGGTTAGTGCTAATCTGAATGCACAATCATTAACTATGGTTGGATGAACCAAATATGATAACCTGAGATGTTATCCATGTTGTCACCGGTTACCCTATAACTGAAAAGGTGAAAGAACTCAACCATATACCCAAGGCTAAGGATGAGAAGATGATAGGAGCCAAATGGGATGGAAGAGGACTAAAATTTACCACCATAACCAATGATGAGATCAAATTTAGTGCATGTATTCTAGGCTACAAATTCTTCCAAGCAAGCAAGTTGAACAACATAGCATCAGGTGCAGTAGACACAGCTTACAAAATTGTGAAGAAGGGAAGACAATTAGAATTATCTGAACTTCTAGTAAATAAGTTGAAAGATAACTTAAAGACTATCAGGAATGTGAAGTCAAACACATGTAATTTTGGATCACTCATAAAGTGTATTTTATTCTACTTTCAAAAAATATTCCCATCGGTAGGAGATGTGAAATGGGACAACACCAAACCGGTCACCATGCAGATCAGTGACCATATAGCCTCACTGGGAGAAACTTTTGAAATAGTCATGGATGAATACTTTAAAGTATTCAAAGACCGAATGCAAAAGAGGGTAAGGATCCCCGAACAACTCATTGAGAAATATAAAGATGAGATATGTTTTATGGTTGATATAGATCATACATATATCAAGCCTATTCTACCGAGGACAACATGGATTCAACCATTGGAGTATGAGATAAATATTGATCTTGCAACTAAGCAAATTGATGCCTTGATTAATAAACCACTGGATAAGAAAAAAACCAAGTTTGGAACATATGAGGAGGCCAAGACAAGAATAAAATATAGCCTAGTTGTTATGAAAATTGTCAGGAAGAAGGAAAAGATGGTATAGAATCTCAAGAAAATACTATCAGCAACTGAAGAAGAAACTTAACAGGATGAAGAAGTTGAACATGAGGAAGAAACAAAAGAATAATTATCTATTGGTAAAATTGAGGAAAAGGATGACTCTAAGGAAACAGAGTCAGATTCACCACCTCCTCCACCAACTAAGAAGCCGAAGACAATAGCTTCTTCTAGAGCAAGAATCCAAACATCAAAGTATTCTACTCCTTCACCTTTGAAGAAAGGAAAGGCAAGAACATACAAGAGGAAAGATACCACACCGAAGAGAGGGAAAAACAAAAGATGAAGTTTCATAAGAAACCGAGAGGATATTGAAGATACCGAGCAAGATGAAGCTACAGAGGTAGAAAATGTCAAGGTAAAAGCTCCAGAATCTATTGATGACATTTGTAAATATATTGCAAATTTAGGATCTATTATCTATTTTAAGATAAGAAGATGGCTAAAACTAGATCTAGAAGATCACAACAAAGTTGAAGATGCCATCATAGAAAAATGTACAATTTTAAATATGTACCGATTTAGTTTGAAGGAAATCATGTACCAAGAGAACTATTAGATAGACTATACTCCAGGTGGACATTTTCCTTGAAGAATAAGAAGGAAATAAGAGAAAGAGTATTTGTTACTCGCATGCCACCTGAATCAAAAAAAGGTAGAAATAGATGAGATGATGGATAAACACAAAAAAGGAGTTCTCACCGAAGCTTAGAGCATATAAATTTCTTGAAGGGAATCTTATAGAGCTGGAACAAGAAAACATTAAGAAGTGGTGTAAAATTATGAATAGACCTACTGACAAGGAAAGCCCCGACAAAGACTTACAACAACAAGATGTTGATAAGGCAACTCCATATGACACATATGTTGAGTTAGAAAAGGAAGAATATGACACAACCGGCAACAAGAATGAAAATGTTGCAGATGAATCATGGCCAAACACCACAAATGATAACATTGTGGATACTAATGTCATTGACATTACCGATGACCCAGTAGAGGAAGTTAATAAAGATGAATATGTCACTATTGAAAAGGAAACAACCGATTAAAATGCCACAATAGTTGATACTACACAAGTAAACATTCTAGGCAATATGCCAATATTGATACAAGCTATCGATATTCTACAAGAATCAAACAAGTCACCTGAAAAGGATACTCTTAATGATGCAGGGGAAGAAGAAAAGAAAGATAACACCGATGGTTAGATGGAAATCAGAGCCACTCAAAATATAATCGACACTGATAAGGTTACTAGAGGAGATATAGAAAAGGATGCAGACACAATAGATAAGAATGTAGAAATAAAGAATGATGAAGCTAAGGACACTAGTGAAGGAGACAAACCTAAAGATGGCACTCCTAAGGAAAATGACAACAGTGCTACTGATGATGTGAAGGTGAATGTGGAGACATCTATAGACATATAAAAAAGATGAAATTGACACCAAGCAACAAAAAGAAGCACAATAGGTAACTTCATCAAGCACAACTGAGAAAGCTGAGAAATTGGCAATGGTTTTACATTCTAGTAACTCAAAAAAGAAGAAGAATAAATCAAAGAAGAATAAATTGGAAGTCACCTTGGATGAAATTATACAAATACCAAAGTGTGACCCATCTAAACTTGATTTTGAGGCATTACAATAATATGAACAAGTATGCCAAAGGAAAGGCATCACAGGAGAAGCTGAAGAAACAACATCGAGACTCCAGGTACTAGAGACAACTCGGGACATATTACACCAAATTTTGCCTGATATTGATATTGATCAGAAAAAGCCAATTATAGATCAATTAGCCACTCTCACTAAAGCAATAAAAAATCAGAATATTGATGCTCAGAAGGCAATTGAGGAGAGAGCAGAGCTTAAGTACCAGTAGAAGCTCATTGAGAACATCAGCCAAGAAGTGGCAATCAATAAGGTAAAGCTATCAGAATTCATTACTAAATTCAAACCAATTATAACTAAAGCTATAGCCTTAATTAAAAAATTGAGTACTTTAGAAAAGTTCACTAAAGAGAACAGTGACAAGATTGCAAAGGTGGATAAAAATCTAGCAAATAGTGCAAAAAGCTTAACCATCGATGGAGACAGTTCAATTAAGTTGCATTATGAAAAAAACATTGAGATCAAATGGTTAAAGAAGGAACTGTGGGAAGCATAGACACACTTTAGGAAAGAATTAACCAATCTCTAAGCTCAAATTCTACCATACCTTACACTACTTCAACAACATATCAGTTCAGCAAGGCAACTGATAGCAGCTCCCAAGATGTCTGTAGCAGACAACATCTATGACATGCACTCCAAGATCACACTTGAGCACATGGCTCTAGAGAACCTAAAATCACAATGGGATAAAATTATGGAAGACATGAATTCTTCACACTCCCACATTTTTTTATAAGATCTAAGGTATAGACCTTTGCCCTTAATATAAAAAAAGGGGGAAAATGATATGATTACAAAATAAAAGGGAAAATGATATGTATTCATTCATTCATTCATTCATATGGGAAAATGGAAAATGGTAAATATGTATATGTATATTCATATGGGAAAATGATATGAAAAAGGAAAGATATCATATGTACAGATATACCGGCATATACATAGAGGGAGTCATTAAATGACTAAGGATTATATATGTTGTATATATACTTAACATGTTGTTATTATTTTTCCAATATCAGTTTTTGATACTAATGTCAAAGGGGGATATTAATGAAATTAATTTTTCATTAGTATGAAAACAACACTTTTGGTAAGCATACACCGAAAGACAGTTAAGAGAAAATTGAAGATCAGATAGAAAGAGATCACTAAAGATGACTAAACTACAAAGAGAACCGACAACACAAATTAGTGTGTAAACCAAAAATGTAAAGATAGAAAGATAAAGAGGAACACGACATGTAGGATATAGTGTAGACCAAAAAATAGTAAAGTGCAACTGACAGAATAAAAGGTCAGTCAAGCATAACTGACCGTCAGGAATCGAGAGTCAGTTGCAGCCCGCAAAAAGTGGATCTGACTTCCACGTCAGATAAAGTAGTTAGAATCTATTTATAGGATATTTATTTTTTTTAAATCCATTTCTTTAGGGACAAGTAACATGAATTCAAGTGCTTTAATTATTCTAACTAATTTAAAACACATAGACTAGGAGATCAAGGTACAAGTTGTAAACCTTATCTTAGAGTTAACATTGTTTTTCTCAAAACTTGATGTTCAATCCTTCTTATAAATAGATGATGAAATAATTCTTTATATTGTGATGTGAAGAGAGAGAATAACATGAATGAAGCCAACAAGCACATCTATGGATCAGATTGAGAGTTTCAAGAACAAGGACAACAAAAGGTGAATTCAGTTATCACAACCAAGAATAAAGGCTACCGAGAATCAGAGGTATTATTGAATCACATAAGGTGATAATATTTTTCATGTAAACTAAATTGGATCTGTATGAGCAATAGGATATTGCATTTACCAGGTCAATTTCTAATTTTCTATCATTCTAACAAGTGGAGTAAAGTGTAAAAATCCTTTCAAGGAAGGTGGATTTAACAGTCCAACTACAAATCTCTTAACCAAGTGCACACTCAACAGTGTTGCTAAAGCTCCTAACATATTAGAATTTTATAGCTCTCCACCAATACTCTTGAAAGGGTAGATCATCAAAAGTGATCAAATTGTAAGCCTTAACCGACCCCTTCCAATCTGTAGATAGTTAAGATTTTATGGGTGTCATCCCCACCATAGTTTTTACTTCCTAACAGGAGTTTTCTGTGATATCATATCTTGTGTTGTGTGTCAATTACTTTCATGAATGTTTCTATGAATTTTCACATGTATGTTAATGTTATGAATTGATATAACTCACATCAAGATAGTATAGATTAGATTGAATGAATATATAATTGATTACAAATGTTAATTGATTAAAGGATACAAAATTTTTAGAGGTACTGATTCACCCCTCCACTCTCAGTACACACTTCCCATTAATTCCAACAGTTGTTGTGTTGGATCCATATTATTTGATGTAGAGAATATATTGTTTCCCCTTTCTTGCTTACACCTACTACATATATGACCTCGTGAAGTGTGATATACTTTTATTTTGAGATAACATTCTTGACATATATAACACATTGCTAGAGAAACAAAGCTATCTAATTAATTTAAAAATATCAATTGAATATTATGAAAATCATTTTCAAGCATTCTATTAGGATTGTCTATATTTGTATATTATTTTCTCTTCCTCCATTTCTTTCAGGTTGAGGGACATGCTGACTATTTTGTGGTATGTAATAAGTGAATGTTGATTCCTCATTTTGAACATTCATTTCAATGTTTACATCAAGTTGATATTCTTGCCTTTCATTTTATTGTGGATGTATTTCCTTCCTATCTCCTCTTTTAGAATGAGATTATTGTTCAAAATTTTATTTTTGACCACGTCCTTATATATTTTTCCCCTCTCTATTGTGAGCATCCAATTCTTCTATTTGTACTTGTACTCTATGTTGGACATATCTACACCTATCTGTCTCATTACTTATTTGCCTTTGTTCGTCCCTTTAAACATATGTCATTTGTTCTCCCTGCCTTCTACGATATTCCCTTTGATATTTCCTCCTTTTTCTTTTGATTCAAAAACCATTCTTTGTCGCGGCATAACTACAAAATAAATGATATTTATGGAAAATTAATATAGGCACTATACTTTAAATCATATTTTCTCCATTCTTTTCCACGACATGACTACAAAATAAATGATATTTATGGAAAATTAATATAGGCACTATACTTTAAATTATATCTTCTTTAAAGGTCTTTATTGATAAAGTTTAACATCTTATTTTTTTAGAAAAAGGTTATACATATGCATAAATTTTAATGATTTTTATACCCATATTTTTTAAATTTAAGTAATGTATATTATTCTTATATATTTTAGTGGTTAAGAGTTAGGACTTTTCTTATGGTTAGAGTTAGATTTTAGGGTTTAGCATATTAGGTATATTTTTAGGGTTAGGATTAGGGTTTAAGATTATAGTTTGGACTAGGATTTAGGAATAAATATAGAATTATGGTTACCATTAGGATTTTGAAGTTAGCTCTAGTGTTTAAGGTTACAATCATAGATTAGGGTTAACAATAAGGATTAGGTTTTAGGATTAGATTCAAGGTTTATGGTTTAGAATAGGGATTATTGTTAGATCTCAAACTTTGATTAAGGTTGTAATTACCTGGTTAGGGTTACCTAATTGATTTAAATATATCAATATATTAAAATTATTATACTAAATATAAATTATTAAATTTAATTTTTTTATTATAATTAAAAAATTTATAAAATGACCCATGTTCTTTATAATATTAAAATTTACAAACTTTTATTATTCCATTTTCTTTTTCTAAATCAATTATTCCAACTTTGTATGAGTTCAATCCTTGTCATTGTCTTCTCTCATATATGCTACTCCCTTACCTTGCATATTCATCCCACACAACACACTTAAGATATTTCACACATCAATAAATTTAATTATATTTCACAAAGATAGTGTGAAATATAATAAGATATTATTAAATTTAATTATATATCAAAAAGATAGTGTGGAATATAATTAGATATTATTAAATTTCATTAAATAATAATATAATTTAATATCAAGATAAAATTATATGATTAAAAACCATTGCTAAGCACGTGAAATATCACCCTAACTCAGGTATTAGGGCATAATGACATCTCATGGAAATAGTGGAAACCTTCTTGAGATGTGGGTGTGACTGATTAGGAATGAATCTCCAGATTCTAGGCCTATTCCTATTGGATTTGGTATATCACCTATAACTGAATCTCTGGTTGGGAAAAGGGTAAAAGGATAACTTGAAAACTGAATAAATTAAAATTGAGGGGGTGATACACCAAACTAATTTCAGACTAATCATAATTTCAATCAGGGATCAACATGACATATACTACTAAGACATAAAATGGACATTCACTATTCAATGTATAGGTTGACATAAGTATCTCACTATTAGGGTTTACATCTGAAATAATTCCCTTCCAACAGACATACAATCTCTGCAAATAGGTTTTATTTTAATAGCTTAAAAAGGAATTAGAACAATTCACTAACTCTGCTATAAAACACCTCACACTGAATGCAAAAATGGAGAATAGAATTGAATATCAAAACTTAGAAAATATATGAATGATAAGAACACTTGCTTTATTTCCTTCAAAATCTTTAATGGTTACATATCAAGATGCAAGAACATGTCAAGGAACAAAGATATCCACTAGAACACTAAAATACACCAAAATTGAACCTATAACTGACTATGATATCCAAATATATACCCTAAATGATCTCTTCAAAAACAAACTCAAAATTGAAGCTCTCCCTCCAAAAATAATCCTCCAATCAAGATAAAAACCCTAAATCATAGGCATAACATATTCCTTTATCTATGCCCCCAAAGTTGACATTAAAAAATACTCATCTTTTTTCTTTGTCTAACCCAACAGATATGAAATCCTAAAAATACTAACCCCCAAATAAATATATTAAATAAATTCTTTTTGGCCTGCCCTAGGGTCAATATGACCAACACTTATATATATGAGGTTAAAAATCTTTAGCAGCTCTGACATACTACTGATATTCTATTTGGAATAATAATCCCAAATTCATTTGCTATTGACCACTGCATAATTGAAGAGCATTGACTACATCATGTACTTTGGATTTCAAAACTTATCAAGTTTTGTATTGTCTTGCATTGGTTATTGAATCTTTTGAACAACTTGTAAAAACAAATGAAGGGTTTGAAACCCTAACAACATGGCAATGAGCATGCTATGATTGTGGTAGTGATTCTAGGTTTTCTTGTTTCTATGAAAACTTGGGTTGTTTAATATTGAGTTTATCATTGTGATATGGACTCAGGATCTTCTCTGTGATTTGAAGTTGGAATCTAGTCACATGAATTGGGGTCTTAGTCATGATGACGAGCGCTTCACTCTTATCTTTTATATTGGAAAGTGTATTTGAACATAAAGCTTGAGCTCTTGAACTGGAGTCTTCTCTTTGATTTGAAGCACGTGATTTTTTAATATTGACTCTTCACTACAGTTTTGAGGCTTGGGTTTAACATCTCTTATGGCAATGGTGTTAACTCTTATACATCTCGATATTTGACCTCAAGATAAGTTATTTATCTTTCTTTCTTTCCTCTTTTTCTGGTGGTCTTGTTGTTGAACCTCTTTTTGAATTACTACCCATGCTCTCTCATTTTGATGCTTCTTCATAATACATGGCAATGATTTTTGGTTTCTTTTCTGTCTGTTGCTCCAACTTCTGTTTAAACTCTTACTTTAAATATGTAGCTTGAAAGTTCAAGCTATTAAATGTAGATTTGTTTTTATGCCACTAGAATATAATATTTGTTTGCAATAAGCATTTGGGGTAGAAACCTTTGCATTGTCGGCTCCTTTTCATGCAGTCTTGCATTCATTAGCTATTCCATGTCATTGAACTAGGTTTTTTCCTTACTTTGTTTATTGTTTTTATAACCACACTGTTTGTAAATAATATCCCTCTTACTATCAGGTGGTTCTAACTATGTCTCAACATTAGAAAGATGTGTACCATTCTTTAATAGCTTGAAGGCTTGTCCCGACCATAAAACTATGACTCCTGTAAGAAAAATGTTTTTGGGGCTCTAGCATAGGCTCATGACACCCACAAATAGGAATGTGTTTAGTTGGCTGATAACTACAATGTATCTTTCTATTTTTTACTTCTTAAAAGGCATTGTTATTCCCTTTTCTCTATATATGCATACCAGTCTTGCATTTGACCTTTTACATTGTCTTGGCATCAATAGGAGTGAATATGAATTCTTATAGTTACACACCTTTAAAAAAAAATTGTTTTCTCTTTTTCTTTGTTCATGCATACCAGTACTTGCTCTATATTTGATCAGTCTATATTTATCACTGGCATCAATAGTGTTTGAACTCTCACTAACATTTACCTTTTGTATCATCTTAAAATGTAAGCACTTCCATGTTAAGAAAATTTAGCCCTCCTTAGGGGGTTTTTTTGACCATCATCATATTATCCCCTCATTTCTGCACCCTCTCCTACTTCTGTGCCTATTTAGGACCCTTATTGGGCCTCTCTGGACACTATCTATCCCATCTGGTACATTTTCCAGGGGTTCTAACTCCTTGGATCAAGGTCAACCTTGACCTTGATCTAGGTCAAGGTGGACCTCAATTTTGACCCAGGTACCCCTTTCCAATTTGAAAGTTTGTGGCTACCTGGGGTCATTAAAAGTTCATTTCGTGCTTCCAAGTCAGTTGTTTTGGGTTCCAAAGTGATTACTCTTAAATTATATTTAATATAGGTCCTTTTCTGTGGGTATAGGTCTAATTGGAATTTAATTCTCCTAAATATATCACACAATCTCTTCTATAAAACAAAATCTAAGGTCTTTCTTTATTCTCATTTCCAATCGATTGATTCATTTATGCATTGATATTTCCTTTGGGGTTAATCAATTTGGATCCTTCCTTTGTGTATTTGAGGTTAAAAGGAATATCTTATCTTTCTTACACATAAACATCCATCAACCCACATATTTACCCTTTACACCTCTCAATTTTATATCTAACATTTTATATGTTACATTTTGGTGAACCCGCAATAGACAACTCTTTATTTTTGGTGGTAGGTACTTTGCCTATTTTCCTTAGATACTAGCTTTTGCATACATATTAAATTATTTTTCTTTTATTCTCTTTCATTTTAAAATACAAAAAATCTGCATACTGATAAAAATATAAAAACATTTCATGCATATCATTTACTATGAGAATCTTTAAGATGCTTTGGTGTATGGTTATTTCCCTCATTATTATTCTTTTAGCATCTCTTTATAGTACTTATGATGTTTATGAAAGTATCATCCATTTCATCATGTTTGTTACTCTTCATGTTTAACTTTCTCATGCTATTACATGAGATTAACTAATACTAGTCTTCCCACATTCAAAACTTTCATTAAAGATTTGTGCAGTGGAGTCATTGCTCTTTTGGATTATGTGAAGAATTGGGTAGATGATACCCCATTTACTAACCTTCCTTATCCTAATTATCTCATTCCTAATCTAGTTCCTAATCATCTGAATCCTCATCCTATTGTTCCTAATCTAATTCCTAATATTCCTACTCCTATTTCTCCATCTTCCATCCCTAGTTCTTCCCATGCTTATAATAGGGATCAAGCTAAGGTTCATGATGTAGATGTCCAAGAATTATTTCACTTACCTTCCCCATCTTATCTGATCCATGATGATATTAAAGGGAAGAAAAAGGAAACCTCTTCTAAACCTATCATTAAGCCATACACAACATTTTATCATGACCACCATAAACAATCACCTCCTATAAAATATTTTCAAGATATGTATACTACTAGATACACTATGGTGGATAAACAAGGCTATAAGGGTTTAGGGCTCGATGCTAATGAACATGGCATTAGAAACACAATTCATTCATCCCCTAAACAAGATATGCATTGTATAGGTTTCCCTCCTTCTCAATTCAAGGTGGTTGATCTTAACCATCACCCTCCTCTTCATGTTCTTCTTCAAACACCTTCCTTAGATCACCCTGATACTCCTCAAGATGTGGCTAAGAAAGTGTATGTTTAGTTAATGAATTCTTAAAAATAAATATTTAAAACTACGCCAAAAAATTCTCTCTCTAAATACAAATGTCCTTTCGACTATAGTAATACACATTTACTTGCTGATTATGTGCATTTCAAGCTATATGTTAGAGAAAGAGATGCTTTAGGAATTATATCTCATTCTCGTGCAGTATTACAATTTCTTCATAATTTTGATATAGGGCATTCCACTAGTACATTTGAGGTCAATTTTTGACCTATAATTGGTTGAATTTTCTACCAAGATTGGTTGAACGATCCACAAATGGCCATGTCATTTATTTTTCTAGTAAAACTTTTGACACACCATTTTAAGGTTGAATGTTCTACACCAATATTTGTCAAAATTGACATCTAAAATTAGTAAGTTTATTCGTTGAACTATCGACCAATGTCAGTCAAAATGTTTGGCTCATATGACTAGGATTCCAAACTCACGGTGCTAAATTTCAACCAATATCGGTCAAAATGTTTGGCCCATTTGACCAAGATGCCAAACCCACAATGCTAAATTTTGACCAATGTTAGTCGAAATGTTTGGCCCGTTCGATTAGCATGCCAAACCCACGATGGTAAATTTTGACACAAAATGGTCGATATGTAGACTATTCTTGGTGAGTGTTTCAACCAAAGTCTATCAAATTTTTGACCACTATGGAATGTTACAAAAAATAGCTAAAGATAAATATCCAGAGTAATCACCAACGACATCATGGTCGGCGATTAGTCTAGATATTTATCTTCTGATATTACTTTGCATTAATATATATATGGCTATGTATTTTGTTATTTTACCTTACTATTAGCATAATGGTTTATTATAAACTTATTTGACGTTGGTTATTTGTTGTTAAATGAGGCAACTGCAAATATTTTAATAGATTTTCATAATTAAATAATGAGATTTTCATATACTAATCATTGGAACTATATGATATGCCCAGTTTCTGAGAGGAGGGGGTGAATCAAGAACCAATAAAACTTAATCCTTTCAATCCACAATTAGATTAGCATATTTTTTTGCATGCATATAACTTGAAAGTAAAGAATCATATACAACACATAAAAAAATATTTGGTTACCCAGAAACCTTTCAAAATAAATTAAAACTGTGGTGGGGATGATACCCACAAGATTTAGTACTGTAGTATAAATTTAGCCTATAAGAGCTTACAATGACTACTTCTGATATTCTTCCCTATTAGGAGCATAGAAAGGAATGGTAGGCCCACCTTGTTAAAGGATTTTGTACAATATAATAAGTAATGCAACTCTGTTAAGAGATTTACATAAAGGACTATTAGGTCCACCTTGTTAAAGGATTTTTCTGATCCATCTATGAGAATGAATCAATGAAGATCTATTGTGTGCAACTATGATTGTTGAATAAGATCCTTTTGATTATAACTAATCACCTGAATGTGATAGATAAGTCTCTATTGTCCTGAACACTTCTACACTTAACTCAAACTACCATTTGCATAATCATGTTCCTATTATTCTCTTTCATTCATATTGGATAAAAAAAAATATCTTACATATATATCTTTATCCAACAAATAACTCTATAAGTCAGCTTTCAATAAACAAAATTATATTTAACAATATATGCAAAGTCAACTTCAAACTATCACTCGAGTCAAAAAGACTACTCAGGTGATAAACTATCACTCGGGCAATACTGAACACTCGGGTGACACTATATACTCAGGTAACACTGAATGAATTAAGTGTTTTGACACTAATTGACAATATGTCTTGCCATAATATCTACAATCTTCCCCTTTGGCATTAGTGACAAAAACTCTATATCTAATATGTCAAAACTCCCCCTTACTGATTGCTCGGGTTTTGACACTTTCTCTGCTGCTTGGGTCTGACTAACTCTTTTTTTTATTTTTCAAAATTGTTATTGTAACATATATCTTCTACACTATTCACTATACACGTGATATTTACAATGACATTTCCTTCTTATAAAATGATATTTGCCCCTTGTTTTTAACAAGAATGCCAAAAAAATGTCATCTATAGGGTTATCTCAAAGTAGGATAGAAAATCACTATGTACCTTCAAAATTTGAGACAACTTTTTGTCCCAATTGTCTTATAGTACCTTATAGATGTGAAATTCAACTTGCAGTTCTATAGATATCTCTATCATCATCTCAACAACTGAGAAGTTTTTTTCATGAATGAGATTTTTAGCATGTGTTATACATTTCTGCATGCCATCCATATGTGGTAGAAGTTGGCTTTGAATGGTTGTAAGAGATTCTCTGATTCTTTCTTCTTCTCTCAACACTTTAGCCTGCAAATTAGTAAGATACTTTATTTTCATGACGTGATTAGAACTAGTGCTCAGGTCAAGTTCTAACTGCTTGGCACTTTCCTTCATGTCTACATCAATCTTTACTAACTTATTCTTTATTTCCATGGTAAAGTTAGTGGAGTCACTTAAATTTACAAATAATTCTACCAAATGTTTCACAGTAGTTTCTAGAGTGTTGATAATTTTTGTAACCTACACCTCGTCAATTGCAATCTTCTTTGCAATTCTTTCTAGAACCTTATTCTCATTTTTCTTCTCTGCCTTCTCAAGTAGATTCTCTTGACCATTCATGTTTGTGTTGAACTTCTCGACAATGTCAACAAGTTGGTCCATTATTGAGTCACTATCATTGACTTCAATCCACAATGCATCTACAAATATGCCTTTGACATCTTCAAGTACTTTATTTCTTTGTCTTTCCTTTCTGAGTTTCTACTGTGAGGTTCTTTTCTTCCATAGTTCTCCCAAAATATCCATTTGTTCTACAAATAGGTTGGATAGATCCCAATTAGGAGTCACAATCTCTTTATCTATATCTATCTCATTGGTTATTACTACCTTAGACTTAGGGCTTGTTGAAGGAACAATTTCCTTACCTTTATCTACCTCATCCTTTGCTTCAATATTCAATCAAATTAGGCCATTGACCTTTAGAGTACCAATTGTTGGATCAACATTTATTGATGAATCAAAATTAGAAATGTCTACCTTGCCTTTCTGCAACTCGGGTGTGCATGTCTCAGTATTAAAAGGATCCTGTTGCTCAATCTTTTTCTGTTCAGATGTAGACTCTACAACCTTGTCTTTGCTCAGATTTTCTATACTGTGTATGGGAGATTTGGGTAGTGATTCCATTAACTCAACTGCAAGATGCTCTATGTTGGACTCTCCAATAGTTTGTACCTAGGGTAGAGTATCATCATTTCCTTGTGTTGGATGGTCTATACTCAGTACTTCTTCCTTCAAATTGTTTTTTGTTATCTCAAATATTGATTTCAACACTAATGTGGCATGCTGAGCTACTTCTTCTATATTCTTGTTCAATATTTGAAATGCCCTATATCTGGGCCTGTGAGTATTCTCATATTTCTTCAAGGACTCTTTTATTTCTTTGCCTTTCATTGCAGGCATGACCTATTTCAATGTCTCTTCCCTTATATCTCTTTCAATTTGTACTGCATTTTTCCAGGGAATGGATACTACCTTAAATACGTCTTCAGTCATATAACTCTTCAACTTGAAAGGGTCATATTTCCACTTTTCCATCTTTTCCACAACTACTTTCTCAATTTTCTTCTTTTCTTCTTCTATCCTAGAAGCATACTTCAGTGACTTCAAAGAACTCATGGCTCTTCCTTCTTTAAGTTCTTTAATCTTATGATCAAGTGTGGGTGTAGGTTTAGTGAAGACCACAATATCTTCTTCTTCTTCTTCATCTTCCTCATCATCACTTAGTATGATTTTTCTCCTTGATCTTCTCAGGGTGACAGCAGGTGTACTGCCTTTATCCTTTTTCTATCTAGGTGTTGTCTTCCTCTTCTTTTGTGGAGGATTAACATCAGTTTCTTATTTTTCATATTAAATTTTCTCTATCTCCTCTATTTTAATTATTTCCTCTTTTCTCTTAGATATTGTAGGAGAGTCAGAGGTCTTTCCATACTTCTTCTTGAATGTATCAACTCTCTTTCCTCCTCTCTTCAATATCTTAGGAATTTCAATTTCCAAAGATACCCTGCTCTTTGCTTCCTCATAGGTTCCAAAGTAAGGTGCCTTTGGATTGATAGGTTCATTCAAAAGAGTGTCTATGATATCTTTAGTTTCCTCATTATTAACTTCATATGGTAGGGGTTGTAACCATGCAACCCTAGGCTTTATTGCTTGAATATAAACCTTATCACAATGAACTAGAAAATAGATTTCTTCTTTATACTTATCAACTAGTTGTTTGGGAATTCTATATCTACTCTGCATCTTCTATTTGAAACTTTCAAAATATCCATCCATAATGCTATCAAAATTATCTCCTAATCCAGCTATTAATTCATTAATTTTATGGGTGATTGATCTATCCTTCTTCCATGCTACTGTTCCTTTGGAGGGAAAGAACTTCTCAACTTAAAATAGTATGTAGATTAGAAGAGAACCAAACATACATGAATTGGTTTTTTTATACTTGGATGATCTCCATATTCTTTCTCAACTAAGTGAGTTGCGATTCTGCTAGGTTGAATACAAGATTCTTCTTCACTACTTTGAAAGCTAGGTCAACAACATTGCAAGAAACACTGTTTGGTCTGCTCGAGTTATATATATTTTGTGCTATCACATGAATACCAACTTTCATCTCCATATCTATTACTCCATTGAGTCTCATGCCTCTATCATCCCACTTGGCAAGAGTAACTCAGGTAGTTCATCCCTGGTTAGGGTTTTGGTATCTTTTGGCTTGTCTAGCATAGGGAACCCGGTAATATGGTGAATTATCTATTTGGTGATCTTCACAGGATGATCCAAATAGTTGCATGTCATGGACATGGATAAGAACATATCTCATCCACTTTTTTTGAAAGTCCCTCAGCATATGCATGATATGTATCAAACCCTTGGTTACAAGGTGCTTATGCTCAGGCTTCAATTTCTCGTTGGTACATAACTTCTCATATGTTTGATTCACCTCACTGGTTGCAAGATCATGTATGTTGTAGTGGTAGAATCTACAAATGTCATTCACCAGTAACACTCTCATAGGGATTAGGGAATGAGCTCCCATTGGGTCTATTTCCTCTACAACTGCTAGATAAAGCTTGAACACGGGAGGATCACAAATTGTATTCCTTACTAGCATCTCTAAACCTTTCTTGACCTTGCTGCTAGAAGTGGATGTCATATTTCTCAGACAAAATAATCAAACTCCGCTTTCAATCATGAATTCACACTAAATTTCTTAGAGCTCTGAATTGACTTGTAAACTAAAATCTTTGTAAACAATCCTCTTTAAAATCCTTCATATATAAGAGATTTTCAACCATTAGAATATTTCATTAAATTCTCTATACATAGTAGCTGGCATGCCTCAGGTGTTTCTCCAAGATTCACTTAGAAGCTCGGGTGAAACCAACTTTCCAATTAACAATATTGCCTGACTCAGCTCAGGTGTAGTTAGAGTTACTCGGGTGTCACTAGCATTCTAGCTCGGGTTGAACCATAACATGTCCCCATGCATCAATATGCATATATGGACTGTATTTCTTATCTAGAACTAATGTAGGATTTTTTGTATTGCATAGATCCATTCATCTCCTTACTTTCTTATTCTGTAATGATGGATCCACACATCTCACTATTTAGGGTGTCATTAGATCCTTCATTTCTTTGATCTAAATTTTTTTGAGGATTTCCTTACCCATTTCTTTCTCATCTGAGTTCTAATTTTTGAGACTTTGGTTTTACCATTCTCAAAACATGTATCAACTTTTTCCCTGTTCATACAGTTCTTTCTTAGATGTTTGAGTTGCTTACAAACATATCATCTCTTAGTAGTATCTCTTTTTCTAAAGTGAGTCTTCACACAATTTGCACCAATGTGTCCATATTCACCACAATGAAAACATCTATACCAAGTGTTGTAATCCCAACCAAAAATTACCTTGGCTAATTGTTTAGTAGGATTCCAATTCTTAGTTCTGCACTCTAAATATTTGTGACCTTGTTTGTTGCATTTGTATCATTTCCCTTCAAACTTAGGTTTCTCTTTGCATTCACTGTCTCTATTTCAATGTTTGTTGCAACTGTAGCATTTACCATTACATTTTAACTTTCCATTGCTCCAACATTTGTTTTATGTATGTGCTATCTTACCATAGTGATTGTATTTACATTTGTTGCTGCTTTGAGCTCCTTTTTGTGAGGATTCACCTTGTTCAGTATAACCTAATCCATTATGTCCATGATGTTTGAGTTCTATTGTGTGATCCGTGCTAGTTTGTGAATTCATCACACTTTCATTTGTTTTCTCTTTAGTATTAAGATCATTCTGTGGTATTTCATTTTGTGCCCTTAGATTGATAGCTTCTTGTGTTGCATTGTTGAGTTGACTTACCAAATCAGCTTGCTAAAGTGATAAGTGTTGGATTTCATTTTATTGTTCTTCTAATCTTGTACTCAGAAGTCTTTTATCTTCTTGTGCTACATTTTTTTCATTCTCTACTTTGTTCTTTAGCTACATGACTTCACACATTCTGATTGAGTGAACTTCTTGTTCTCTTTTCAATTTTCTGACTTCTTCATGTAAATTGAGATTCTTTGCAAGAAATTCTTCAATGGATGCATTAGCTTCTTCTGAACTTCTATCCTTGCAAAATTCTTCAATTCTTTCTTCTATATAGTTCTTTTCATTCATTTGTACTGCTAATTATTTTCTTCTCTTTAGGGAAAGAGAGAGCCGCTCCTTAAGTTTTATGATTTGATCCATGTCCACTTTAAGGTCTATTTTTTCATTCTCAATGGATTTCTCTAGTTTGTATGTTTCCATATCCTCTGATCTTTTCTTGAGTTGTTAGACTTCTGATAAGAGAACCACTACTCTAATACCAATTTTTGGAATTATATGATGTGCCCAGTGACTGAGAGGGGGGTGAATTGGGAACCAATAAAACTTAATCCTTTCAATCCGCAATTAGATTATCTTTTTTTTTTGCATGTATATAACTTGAAATTAAAGAATCATATACAACGCATAACACAATATTTGGTTATCCAGAAACCTTCCAAAAGAAATTAAAACTGGGTTGGGGATGATACCCACATGATTTATTAGTGCATTAGAAATTTCTCATGTTAGAGCTTAAAATGACTACTTCTGATAGTCTTCCCTATTAGGAGCATAGAAAGGACTGCTAGGTCCACCTTGTTAAAGGATTTTGTACAATACAATAAGTAATGCAACTCTATTCAGAGATTTATAGAAAGGACTCTTAGGTCCACCTTGTTAAAGGATTTTTCTAATCCAAATGTGAAAATGAATCAATGAAGATCTGTTGTGTGCAACTGTGATTAAAGGATAAGATCCTTTTGAATATAACTGATCACTTGAATGTGATAGATAAGTCTCTACTATCGTGAACACTTCTACACTCAATTCAAACTTTTATTCGCATAATCATGTTCATCTTCTTCTCTTTCATTCATATTGGATAAAAAAAACTATCTTACATATATATATGTATCCAACAAATAACTCTGTAAGTTGGATCTCAATAAACAAAATTATATTTATAAAAATGTATACAAATTCGGCTTCAAACTGTCACTCTAGTCCAAAAGACTACTCAAGTGATAAACTGTCACTCAGGCAATACTCAACACTCAGGTGACACTATATACTTGGGTAACACTAAATGACTTAAGTGTTGATACTAATTAACAATATGTCTTGCCATAAGGTCTACACTAGTGTTCTTCGTATTCAAAACAACATTACATTATTTATTACTGTAAGCCCCCTCTGACTTACACATCTAAAAAATGAAACTACAACCTATTGGGATAGAGATAAACCTTATAAAATAATAGCCACAAAGAAGGGTCACTTGCCAATAGCTGTTGAATACAAGGTCCTCCAACAATTTCCATCATGATAACATTCAACCTATGTGTGCTTGAATGTGACCTCTAAATCATGCACAAACACAACATAGTCTTTACTTTATTGTTCAATTTACAAAGATAAACATGAGTTGTTTATCCTGCAAATTCAATTAAAATGACTTGCTGCCTCCTAATTAGTTGTGGATGTTGATTTTACCCTCAAAATAAGAGCCAACAACCTGACCATTACTAACATGCAGGATTTATAGAATGTGAGAAAATATGAAATTTCCATTACTCTATGAAATTGAAATTGCAAATACTCTATGAAAAGAGGTGCAATTAATCTAAGAAAGTGAATTGCAAATAATCTAAGAATGAATTACAACTATTCTATGGAATCAAATTGCAATTACTCTATGAAAATCAAATGTTCCTAATCTAGAATGAAATGCTTGTAATCTAGAAAAGAATTTTCTTTTAAACTAGAATTGAACTTGCCATTAATCTAGAAAGCTTTGAGAGAATCAAATTGAAATGTTAGATATATAAATGAATCATCAATGAAAACAATACATCTTCAATTCCAATTGAATTTAGCCTAATTATGCAAATTTTAAGCTTAAAGCATGAAAGAAATTAAATGTAAATTGACTATAGATTTGATGCTCTCCAAAATCATCCTCTCAAATGAAGAAAATGAGGTCCAATTTATAGAAAACCATGGAAAGAGAGTGAAGAGTTTCTTGAAAAGAAACAGTTGTCTCTTCATTCCCTTTTGAGACAAAAATGCAAAGATTATTTAAATAAAGAGTGAATTATTGCCACATGAGTGTCTTTTCACATGGAATTATGGAATTCCTTTTTGAGGCTAATGCATCCAATAATTAAATAACCTTTCAATTCCTTTTATGTATATTAGCTAAAGGGGGTGGAATTGATTTAATTAAAAGCACTTAAGACTTTAGCATTAAATCAATTAATCATAGGGATTTTTAGCTAATAAACTCTGAGAATTTAGGAATTAAATATCGTATCATATTTATGCAAATTTGGGTTTTTTGCATTTGAAACTTAGTCAATTAAAGTCAATTAGGAGAAGAATTTGCCTAGTACAATAGGACTTTGAAGATGAGAAAATTGAAGGAATGCACCACAATTGATTAGGATTATTAGGTGCCAATTTTGGGGTGTTACATTTTTCCCCTCTTTGAATTGATGTACGAGTAGTGCATTGATTCAAAGAATAGTCTGAAGCAAAGATGAAGATTTTAGAAGTCTAGGTTAGGTTGCCAAGACACCGAATAGAGCAGGAAGTAGAGCCACCTGAGTGAAGATTGGAATCCAGGTTAGATTTCCTCAATGTCCATTAATAGATGATGAGGATCTAGGACTATCTCTAGAATCATGGTTAGATTTCCCCAATACAAAGGTTAGCCCTCGGATATCCAAGTTAGATTGCCTAGATAATAGTCTAAAGAGTTTTTGAGAGTCATCTTCAGAATGAAGCGTAACTTTCAGGAATTAGGGTTAGATTGCCCCAATACCCAATGAGATTTCAAGAAACTTCCCCAAAATGAAGCTTGATCCTTGAGGATCTGAGTTAGATTGCTCAAATACCTAGAAAGATAGATGACAAGATGTGAGACATCAAGATGCCCCTAGAGATTCAAGATCATGGAATATCCAATTTTGGCCATAAGGTATGAAAAACTAAATATGCCCCAAGTGATGAGATGCCCCTAGCGATGGGGAATTGATTTAGATCAAACTAATTCAAGAATAATGCAAAAAGATTCAATGATGCAATCATCTTGCCCCCTCAAGAGCAAAATTAAAAGATGACACATCATTATGATGAGAGCGAGAAATCGCAGAGAAATAAGATCAAAGATCCAAAGATATTAGAGAGAAAGAAGAATTGATTTAGAGTGATCGAGAGGTCCTATTGATTAGGTGTGACCATAGTTGACCAAATTTGACTAGAGTTGAATTCGATGAAAAGATGGCAGAAACTGAGAAAATGATAACAAGAGATAATCTTGACAAGAAACCAACATCAGAAAATTGACTACACAAGCATCCAATCGTGTCAATCCAAAAATTTTAAAATGCAATTTCCAGCTCCTTAGGAGTGTCAAATTTTGATTTTGATCATGAAAATAGATTCACAGTGGTCCATTTAGCCAAGGGTGCAACTTTCGCTGAAACACAGAGCACTCTAAAAAATTAGGTCAAAGGCTATATAAGGCCTAGAGGGGTCATTTTCAAATCATTATTCACCTTTGACTTTAGCAATGGTGAGAGCTCCAGTTAACATTTATAGCATTCCCATGCACAAACATCGATTTGAGCACTCCCAATGACAGAACCGACTAGTGGAGTATGACACACCTGTAAGTAATTGCAACTTGATCCTTTATTTCTTAAAAAAATTATCAATTTTTAGTATAAGCATGCTTTTAGGGCTATTTAAACTTTGTCTCGCCCAATCTAACATGAGGAAATAGTTTCCTCACATCAGCCTTCATCATCATTTGCGCGAGGAATCTGTTTCCTTGCACAGGTTAGGGGTTCCACACGCCGGCCCCTCCCCAGCGCTTGCACGAAGAGCGTGCATGCACCACATGAGATTTCTAGAATCTCATGCAAGAACACATCCTACCTCGCATGATTTTGAAAGCTTGCATGGGAAAAGAGTTTTCTCGCGTGAGAAAAGAGTTTTCTCGCATGGGAAACTTGCCAAAAGGTGAACATTGTCATTTTCTTGCATCGCAGAGTCAACCAGTTGCCATATTTTAAACTGTGCATAGAATATGTCCATAGCTGTATTTGTTGTCTTTTGCTATGAAAATCATCATTGTTGAGGTACTGATCCAATTTTGTCACTTGCTTTGCAGTTTGACTACCCAGAAATCAGTTTCAGATCCCATCATCCTATCATGGGTGAGTTATTACAGAGATTATCAGATGTCGATGGGACCCACATTGACGTGCTAGGATTGACATATCTATGTGATATACCCAATATTTGGGTGAATCATGGACTACTTGGTGCCCTAGTTGAGCATTTCCATTTGGAGACGAATACTTTTCATTTTCCATAGGGAGAGATGATGGTGACTCTAGAGGATGTATACCATATTTTGAGAGTGTCGTTCCATGGAGCTCATGTAGAGTATTGCACTTAGTCTAGAGATGGTACAAAGGATTTGAGAGCCATCTTTCAAGATGATTTGGTGATGGGCCAAGCCATTTTGTGGGAGGAGTTGATACGGACTTATGCTAGAGATTATCCCTTGGCAGTTGTTCTTGCACTATTTCTAAGCTGTCATCTAGTTCCTGATCGTGGTCAACATGGTTTAGAGTGTGGCTGGGGCGTTATGCTCCAGAAGAGGCTGGATGTTCCTATAGTCACTTTTGGATGGGGTGAGTGTATGCTCGCACAAATGTACCATGAGATGCATGAGATCATGTATCAAAGTGCCCATACTATGGTGGCAGGAGTTGTCATTTTGCAGATTTGGGCCTGGGAGCACCTTCCCGTATGTAGGCCAAATTTCCATGATACACTGCAGCCATTAGAGCCATACATTTATAGAGACATTGGTCTGATGACCCAGCCCACACTGGGTAAGACTGAGTAGTGGAGAGCGCAGATTGATGATATGGCTATAGTCATATGGTGACCTTGGGCAGCCACTAAGGTTTGGGATGATGCTCGTCATGAGCTATCATACATGTTCTATTTGCGTCCTCTGATAGGACGTACTATTACTGTCATTGAGTGCTTCTTTCTCATGTGCATATTGTGCTAGTTTTGAAGACCACATGACGTGTCTCTGGAGTATTGTACATATGCCTGATTCGTCAATGAGATAAAGAAGGGGTGGCAGAGATTACTTGATAGGGGGCACAAAATGATAGATGCCCAAGTACCACCAGCTAGGTGGGATTATATGGCCACGGTGACTAATGCAGGTATGACACCTACATACAGAGACTATTTGTTAGCTCACCCATTCCCCAGATTCACCGCTCCAGTGGGTCAGATACCCCAGGTGGTGCAACCACCACCATAGTAGTAGGCACAATAGGTTCCTCCTCTGGGACAATAGCCTCAGGATCAGCAGCCATAGTAGCCACCTCTATAGTAGAAGGAGAGAGTTGTACGACCCTGTACAGTTTAGATAGATATCCCTATGAGACCTAGGGGATTAGATGCAAGTGCTTGGCCTAGTGGCAGCTAGGACAAAGTTGTGGAGTAGGGGGATGATATAGTGATGGTTGATGCTATTCCAACTGATCCTCCAGTAGGTGGATAGGTAGAAAAGTTACAAGAGGTTCTCTAGAGAGTCAGGGAGAGAGCTCGATAGATAGAGAGAGAGTGTGATGACCTCCACATATAGGTGATCATCAGGGAGACATGGATATCTGAGTGAGACTGGGAGATCTAGGAGTTGCAAGATTCACTGGTGAGATCACAAATAGAGACCAGATATGAGGCTTCTTAGGCTTCTTACTATTATGTTGCGTATACTATTGTAGTACCTGAGGTAGCAGATCAGATTCTTCCTTTTACAGAGTATGTTGGTGCATGGGTCGTTCCACCAGGACCACCTCCAGGAG
>MU225686.1:1051215-1067308 GCA_018584345.1 Thuja plicata | reverse complement strand
TATATATTGCTTTAAATGTGTATGTTTTAAGAGATGATTTCCTATAATATTTTAGATGTATGGATTAGAAATGTATGCAATGGATGAGTATGCATATGTTTATGCACATGTTTTTTTTATGTATGAAAATGATATGATACATGTTAAATGGATAAATGCTATGTATGATTTGATTTATGCTTATAATGGATGCACTTGTTTATGTATGTATGCAGATGAATGTATGAAAATGCACTTTTTTTTAGAAATGAATGTAATGCAATGAATGCAATGGTACTAATCATCTCATGTAGGATATCACAATAAACAACAGGTACTAACCAAAAGAATGCAATGGAGGATCGAGAATGAGGACCGGACACTCATGCAATCGAGAAGAAACCATGATGAAAGATGAGGACCTTTGAAGAATGCAAAGACTAATGAAGAGAGCACCAAAAATACCATGATGCAAGCCTAAAATGCAAATGCAAGCCTACAATGAAAATGCAAGCCTAAGCTAAATGCAATCCTAGGACTTTGGTTGTTGGACTCATCATATTTATCATCATCGGGTGCTTTTGGATCATCAGAGTCAATACAATCCTTACTGGTGCCATTGCAACCATAATAATATGAATATGACTTTCATCAGATAAAATATAGGAAATGAACATAAGCACCAAAGGACAAAAGCCAAGGTGACCTGAACATTATTTCCAGTTTGATATAGTAAACGTTCACAAGTAAACAAACGGAGCAATAACAGTCAAGGAGATAGTTTTGACCTCCCCTTGGTGTACAATTAAACAAGATCAAGGGATGTGAGGTTGTTCCACCTTAATGTAGAATCTCTTATCACATACACCCTATTTATTTGATGTTTCTGGATCATCGAAACCACACCAAGCAGTAGTAGACAAAAAAATATCAATGAAATCCATGAGAATAGGCAGCATACAAAGAAAGAGTCAATCATATCTCAGCATGTTTCAAGGCTTACAAATGTGTCTATGTTTAGGGTGTTGAAAAACACCATTGTGCTTGCGAGTGCATTGTGTTTGATTTCTATTGAGACATGTTTACATCATGAGATAACCGAAGTGTGTTGAAAAACACAAATGTGTCCAAAGAGAGTGTTAAAAAAAACACTATTTGATTAAGGTGTTGAAAAACACTAGTTTGTGCCAGTAGAAAGTTGTCCTTTGACAAGATTACTGACTCAAGTGTAAACCAAAGAGTGATCAAAGTGGGGAACCATGCCCCCAAGTAGCAAATGGATCAAAGTTGAACAAATAGATAGTGGGACGATGCAAGAAATCTCATCAATGTACCGACAGTAGGCAGACTAAATGAGAACCACTGGTGACTGTCGCAAGAGATTTTCAAGCATAAAGATCGATAATGAGATCAAAGCATTAGTAGGCAGACGCAGTGAGATCCACTGGTGACTGATGTGAAAGAGAGTCTCGAGAACAGACAAAGTGCTACAAAGAATTGGTAGGCAGATGTAGTGAGATCCACTGGTGACCGATGCAAGGAGTAAGACTCCAAAAGATAAGACAATACCCCCTAGACCAGGAACATGCCCCCGAGTATGACCAGTTTCAATCCATGTGAGGTCAAGCAAAATCTTGAAGATGACGGAAAGCAAAAGCATGAGCACACTAAAGTAGGAAAGTGAACTAAAGCGAGAAATCAAACTGAAGCATGGAAAGTGAAAGAGCAACTACGAGAAAGCCAAGAGATGCTACGAAAGATAAACCATTGCAGAACAAGAGACGCCTGTTTACTAGGTTTGCACCATCTTGGTAGAAATTCTATTTTTGCTACCATGATGCTTGTTTACCAGGTTTTCATCAATGGCACATTTTTTTTTCTTTTTTTCTTTTTTTGTATTTTCAATTTTTCAATTTTTTGTTCTTTTTCTTTTTTTTTAATTTTTTTGTGTTTTTTATTTTTTCATTTTTTTGTTTTNTTTTTGTATTTTTTTTTTTTCCATTTTTTTTTTGGTATAATCAAGGTGCCTGTTTACCAGGTTTTCACTAGGATAATAGACACATCAAAGTGCCTGTTTGCCAGGTTTTCACTAAGATGATAATTTTTTTAGGACATTTTTCAATTTTTAGGATTTTCTCAGAAATAAAGTATGTACATGAGCATGCAGAAGATATCTCAACTGTAGAATTTCTTCAGGTGAAGAGTGTTGATGGGCTCTTTGAGTGGTTCAACTTCGGTAGTGGAGAGCTGATAAGCACCAGACCCAAATACTGTAGTAATAATATAAGGACCAAGCCAATTTGGCTCAAACTTCCCTTTTTGAGTCAGCTATTGCTGATTTTTAGGATTCTCTCTCAAGACGAGATCACCCATTTGGAAGTCTCTTGGTCTAACTTTCTTATTATAACTCTTAGATATCCTCTCTTGATATGCTTTGAGATGATCAAATGCCACCTTTCAACGTTCATCCAGTAACTCAAGCTCTTAAAGCCAAGATATTCTAATGTCATCGTCTGTAATGAGGCCTTTTAAAGAGATTCACAAGGTAGGAATCTCAACCTCAATAGGTAGTACAACATCTGCACGATAGACTAAAGCAAAGGGCATGGCCCTTGTTGCCATTCTTATACTGGTGCGATAGACCCATAAAGCTGGATTAATCTAGAGGTGCCAATCCCATCCAGATTTGTGTACCGTAGTGTGCAGGATCTTGAGAATTGTTTTATTAGAAGCTTCAGCTTGCCCATTACCCTGGGGGTAATAAATAGAAGACCAATGTTGAATGATCTTGAACTTAGTGCATAAATTTTTCATATCTTTATTCTTGAACTATCCTCCATTGTCAGTGATAATAGAGGAAGGTACACCATATCTACAAATAATGTAGTTTAAGATAAACATGGCTACAGATTTTCCATCAGCCACACTGAGAGGTACTGCCTCAACCCATTTAGAAAAATAATCTATAGCAGTGATGATGTACTTGTGTCCTCTCAAGGAAGACAAATATATCTAACCCACTATGTTGAAATCCCACTGTTGAAATGGCCAAAAGGTGATAAAGGGAATGAGCTCCTTAGCTAGAGCATGAATCAAGTTACCATGGAGTTGACATTGCTTGCAAGACTTGGCAAACTACGTAGCTTCCTTCTCCATATTGGGCCAATAATAACCAGCTCTAATAAGCTTACGAGATAGTGTCAGAAAATTTGAGTGAGAACCTACAAATGCCTTCATGTACCTCTTCTAAAGCGCATTTGGACTCATCAGGTTCTAGACACCTAAGGAAGGTACCATCTAGACCCTGTCTATACAAGTCATTTGCTACGATGATGTACCTTGAAGCACTGCAGATTAGATGACATTTTTCATTTCTAGTATAGGTGTTAGGAATAGTTTGGTCATGGAGATAAGAGTAGATGTGGTGGTAGCGAGATGAATCATGTCTAATTACTGAATAGACCATCTAGGAGTTAGGAGAGTCATAGGCAGGGTAGCATAATGTCTACACTAGGAACTCCTGTTTGAAATCATTCTCTGGCATTTGCAACATAGAGGCCAGAGTAGCCATAGCATCAGCCACTTTATTATCCACTTAGGGAATTTGCTAAAAAGTGACATGTGCAAAGTAATTCTTGAGGATGTCAACCATCTTTTTATAGGGTACCAACTTTTCATCTTTGGTTTGATAAGTGTTGTTGACTTGATTGATAACTAGTTGTGAGTCTCCAAAGACTTTTAGTTCATCCACTTGCCATTCAATAGCAATCTTGAGTCCATTGATTAAATCTTCATACTCGATGGTATTATTGGTACAAGGAAACATCATTTTGTATGCCTTTGGCAAGGAGTACTATTGAGGTGTGATAAACAAAATTCTAGCTCCTGACCCGTGTTGGGTGAATGAACCATCAAAGAAAATTGTCCATGTCTGATGCATGAGAAGCATAATGGATTCATCTAGGAATTCCATCTTTAATAGATTGTGATCTGTAAGAGGTGCTTTATCTGATTGATCTGCAATCTCCTGTCCTTTGATAGCTTTTCTCTCAACATATACAATATCGAACTCACTAAGGAGCATGACCCATTTAGCTAGTCTACCTGTGAGGGTAGATTTGCTAAGTATTTCGATGGATCAATCTTTATGATTAGCCTTGTAGTGTGAGCCAACATGTAGTGTCATAGATTCTGGGAAGAAAACACTACTACTAAGCAAGCCTTCTCAATTACTGAATAATTCATTTCGTAAGACACCAATGTTCTGCTGATGTAGTAAATGGCTCTTTCTTTATGATTTGGATCTTCTTGGGCCAAGAGAGTACCCAAGGATGTTTCCATTGTCGAGATATATAAGATCAAAGGCTTCCCCTGAATGGGAGGCATTAGTATGGGTGGATTAGCTAAATACTATTTAATCTGTTGAAACCCTTGTTCACACTCTTTGTTCCAGTCATAAGTCACACCTTTATGCTGAGTTTTGGTGAAAGGTTGTGACTTGTCAGCTAATTGCGAGATAAACCACCTGATAGATTAGAGCCAACCTTGGAGACCTCTAATTTGTTTTATGTTACAAGGTGGTGGCATTTCCATTATAGCTTGTACCTTTTTTAAATCCACCTCAATTCCTTTCGTTGAGATGATATAGCCAAGTAATTTTCCTTAAGTAACCCCAAATGCACATTTCTTAGGGTTTAGATGCAACCTAAATTTCTCCATACGATCTAGTATAGGACCTAAATCAGTGAGATGTGTCTTTCTATCCATACTTTTGGCAAGTGTGTCATCCACATAGTCCTCCATTGTCCTATGCATCATGTCGTAGAATATTGTAGTAACAGCTCTTTGATAAGTAGCCCCAGCATTATTTAAACCAAAGGGCATAACATTCCAATAGAATGTACCCCATGCACAAGTAAAAGTGGTTTCCTCTTGGTCCTCTGGTGCAATTTTGATTTGATTATAGCCAGAGAAGCTATCCATTAGTGAATACATCTCATATCCCGCTGTCATATCCACAATCATGTCAATGTTAGGAAGTGGAAAATCATCTTTAGGACATGCAAAATTTAAATCTCTAAATTTTGTGCAGACCATAATAGATTTTTCATTTTTAGTCACTGGGACTATATTACAAATCCACTCTGCATAATCAATCGCTCTGATGAACCCAGGTTTCAGAAGTTTTTCCAATTCTGCCTGGATCAATAAAGCTACATGCGGATGCATCTTTCTAAGTTTCTTCTTGATAGGTTTCACACCTAGAGCTATTGATAAGTGATGCATAATGATATTACGATCCACACCCGGCATGTCAGAATATGTCCATGAAAAATTTATCTTTTTCTCTTGGAAAAATTCTATAAATTTGTTAAGTTCTTTTGTAGATAATGACTTGGCCACATGAATGATAGGTGGATGCTATTTTTCTCCCAGATTTATTGGTTGAGTTGGTTCAATTAACACTGATGAGTGTTCCTAGAAGTGACTTGAAAGCACATCAAGTACCTCATCTTGAGGCACCTCAGAGAGGTTTTCACCTTCAGATACGTCTTTTCTTTTTACTTTTTTCGGCTCTGATACTGCCACAACGTGGTTTTCACCATCAGAGCACTTATTTTTTCTTCTTTAAATTTTCTGACTAAGGTAATTAATGTCAGCCATGGTCATGTTGACACTTTCTTCACTAGTGGAGAACATTACAGGCTCAACAGCGTGAAGGTAGCCAACTAAAGTGTAATCATTTTGGAATGTAAGGACTTCACTAGATGAAGAGGGGGAATTCCAGTTTATTAATTCAGGATGTTGGAGGGAAAGAGATGTGATAGGTTCCAGTGCGTTCATAGTATGGTCATCAAAAGAATTAACTAGCAAGCTAAGAGATAAACTGATCTTGTCCAAAGGTGTGTTTGAATCCTTTTGATCCCTAACAACTGAAGTAGAAGACATGTTAACACCTATAGACTCAGACTCATTAGGATTTTCACTAGACCCCTCACTTACGTTGAGAAGTCTTTCATAAGATCCTGTTGACAAAATATCAAACTTATACTCATGAGAGTCTATATCTGAACTCTGACTTGGGTGCTTGTACCATGAAGGTTTTTGAGTTCTTGCAATACTAGCTTGTTCTTGTGCCAACCTTTCTTGAAAGTGTGGTGGTATGTATTGTTCTCCTTTGAAGTTACGATCTTGTAAGTCTTTCCAATTCTCAAAAGTTAGTCTCTCAAATGGAGTGGTTTGATTAGGATCACTGTTAGTTTTAGCTGTATAGGTACATGGTACAAACTTATCTAGCTTAGCAAAGAATGTTGCCAGATCAGGAGGGATGGGATAAGGAAAGCAATCCTCATCTGAGCTATCTTGTATAGTGTCGACTGTAGTTGTGCCTTCAGGTTCTAGTGTAGGATCTACTTTTGGCACAAATTTATTGATCCCTAGATGAAATGAGACCTTTTTGAAACCCAAACCAGTGGTGTCTTTTGTCTTTTGACCTATAGCTTGGATAGGTTCCACTAACCCATTACCATTCACACCTATAAAGCCACTTCCTTTCTACCCAAAATGTTTCATAATCTTAAGACCCTCACTGTTAGGATTTAGTTCATGAGCTGGGACAGTTTGTTCAACTATGCTCTTTCCTTTACAAAGCCAAGCCTTGATAGATCTTTCCTTGTCTTCATCTTCCAATGGTGTATTAGAATATACAAATGTACCCTCATAAACTATCTTAGGAGTAGTGGAAGATTTTTTGTGCTCAGAATGTCTCCCATAAGATCGGGGAGACAAGGGTAGAGCTGCTAATGATAGCACAGGTTCCATCTGATATCCCCCCATGCCTATGTCTGTGATTTTTAGTGTCTATTCCATGTCTTTGAGCTTGGCATCATAGAGTTTTGTGTATTCTCTATTATTTGGAACAAGACTGTCAGCTGATTGAGTGAGAGCATTACAAGAAGAACCCATGCTAGCGGGAACAGTCACCTCTGCACCTTGAAAATAAAACTTGATACATTGATGGTATGTAGAAGGAACCAATTGCATCTCATGGATCCACGGTCTTCCTAGCAGAATATTATATGCAAGAGGAAGGTCTAGCACCTGACATACGATGTCTTTTTCAACTGGACCAACCTGAATTGGTAGCACAACTAGACCTTTAGATGTTCTCTCTTCCTCATCATAAGCTTTTATGGTAATTCTGTTGTGAGAATCTATGTGATCCTTGCCATTACCTATTTTAGCAAGAAAATGAGCAGAGAAAATATTAAGACCAACATCATTATCAAAGAGCACACGGTGGACTAGCTATTTGCCGATCATGAATTCTATGTGCAAGGGAACATTGTGTGGGTGACTAATTGAGTGATCATCTTCTTTAGAGAAGGATAAATAATGCAGCAAGGTCAAATAACCCACCATGGATTGAAACTAATCCAAGTTGATATCGTTGGGGACATTATCTTTAGTGAGAGCTTTGTCCAGAATCTACCTATGAGTAGGTGAGATTTTAAATAGCTTAAAAAACTAATCTAAGCATTGGTCCTTTGAAGCTAGTCAAGGATGCTATAACCAGTAGTAGGAGGTGTAGGGACTACCTTCATGGTCTTTTTGGTACAACCAACAATAGTCTTATCCATATTTTTTTTTGGCGTGGACGTAGCAACAGGAGGGTTAGGACCCTTGATAAAGATTCTAGCGTTAGACCAAGTAACAACGTTTGCACAATTTTTTGATGTTTCGGATTTAGATAATCGAGACCCAGGGCCTCTTAAAACAAATAGGGTTCTAGGTTTAGAAACATTCCCACTTCCCTTGCTAGTAAACATATTGCAATATTCCACTTCCACTGGTTCAATCATGTTGATCAAATTATCGTAAGTGGTATTTGTGTAATTAACTTTGGAATTATTATTCTGAGTGTTGGAGGATTCACCTTTCTCATGATGAGGAAAGGGATTTTTGAATGCTTGATGATCCAAATTCTTGTTATGATTCCCCGCAATGATAACCTGGTTATCGATCAAATCTTGCACTTTATGTCGTAATTGGAGATAAGTAGCAGTCTTGTGAAATTTGTTTTGATGGTAATCATAGTAAGCATTCTCATTCCACCAATGAGATCTTGGTTGCAGATTGTATAGATGTTTCTCCAAAGGAGAAAGAATCTGATTTTGCACCAAAGTTTTGAAAACCACATCAAGCAGTTCTCCTAGAGAGGTAAATTCACGCTTGGGTTGCACTGCCCAAGGTTTGTTTCTAGAAAATTTAGAAGGCTATTGAATATTTGTTGCAGCCTTTTCGATAGATTTGGTCACTTGTATACCCGAGGTGAGATTAAAGAACAGTTTCAAAGAAGTTGAATTCACGTTATCGACCACCCCATCATTCACAACATCTCTATTTTTGTTGGATAATGAGGAATTTTTCTTGTTATCTTTATACAAGGTCAATTCACCCTTTTCAACCATGAATGCTTCTATTCTCATAGCCTGTTTTATCATACTATCAAAGTTAAGGGGACCTTGAAGTTGGACTTGATACCCAAAGTCAAGGGTGAGATTATCCAAGAATATATCAAGTTTCTCAGACTCGGGTATTTTGCGAGGGTACTTTGTGCAAAGTTGTCTCCATCTTTGGAGAAACATCAAGAATGGTTCCCCTTGCTTCTGTTTAAGGTTGCAAAGATCCCTTATGTTTACAAGATGTTGAATATTATGAGAATAGTGTTGCATAAAATTTTTAGCAATGTCATCAAAATATTTGATGTCCGTGGGCAATCATGAGAACCATTCCATAGTGGGTCCACCCAAACTTCATGGAAAAAGCCACATCAAATACATTTGATCATGTATAAAATCCATCGACAAGGCACCAAATTCTCTTAAATGATCCTGGGGATCAGTGGTACCTATATACTTGTCATATTTTGGGAGCTCTACACCTTTGGGAAAAGGTGGCATAACAATGCTCTTATCAAATGGAAAAGGACATATACTTTCCATTGTAAACTATTATGTAGGTTTGTCCTTATCTTTCATAAGTTGGCTGATTTGACCTTTCATGTCTTGATTTATCTTATGCAATTTGGAGGTTTAAGTTTCCTGTTCTTTAGCAACAAGCATTTCCACTTGGAAGTTTGTGGGTAATTTGACCCCTTGATTTGCTAAATCTAGAAAGTATTTTTATTTGTCTTCTACAAGGAGTATCTCCATCATTTTAATAAGAGATTTATTAGAATTTGTTGCATCTATATCATTTTGAGTTATGGGGTTATCTTCATTGCCAAGAATTTCATAAATCCTCTAAGTTTGATCTTGACCCTGGTGTTGCTCTTAACCTTGTTCATGTTGAGATTTATCATGACCTTGTGTGTAATTGAAAGGAGACGTCATGTTGTTCACATGAGATTGTTCCATGTGCACTCCTTCAGTATGAGAGTGAGGACTCATAGTCGATGTGCTCTTCGATGAATCAAAAGGATTGAAATGTTGGAACAGATCACTAAGGAAGTGAGGGTTGTTAATAGGATCGACCCAAACAGATGACTTCTTGTAGCTTTGTTGGCTTGAGAGAAATGGATTATGCTGATCTTGAAACAACGGATTAGAAAAAAACTAAAGCTCTAGCTTCAGATTTAGAATCGGGTCTGCACTAAATAGGGAAGAGGAATGTGATGATCCCTCTTGATTATCCACTTGAATAATGGGTTCAGAATGACCTTTTCCTTGATTGTGAGGTTTATCTCTACCTAATCCAGAACCTTGTATAGGGAAAGTATTACCACTCCTAGTCATAATAGGCATAGATGAAGATGATATGAGAGGAAACTTAAGATCTGACTCAGAACTCTGTCTCTAAAGGTATTGAAAAAAAGAGGTAATAGGCTAGAACAACCCAGGTGTGTGATGCACCTAGCATGAATCATCAGAGGTATGGCTAGAATAGCCGAGATATGACTATCATGTCGCAAGGTACAAAACAAAAGAAAATAGGATGGAGACAAAGAGACAAGACAAGTTTGAGTATGAATCAATCAGTTCGCAACTCAAAACAACCAATTTCAGTCTGCCGACAATGAGGGAACAAGCAATCAAATCCTAGACAAGAGGCAGATAAGGTAGATAAATAAACTCAGTTTTCAAGATAAAAACCAGATTGTGAGACACAGTGAGAACTATTCTCTAACAAGATTTCCAGGCTTAGGATAGTTTTGAGATAAGAAAAATCAGCAATCTCTGTTTCAAGGTGACAAGAACTCATTTAAAAACATGAAGTTTCAATCAGGTAGTAGTGACACAAACAGTAGTCATAAACAATTCCACCAAGGACAAAGCAACTTGGTAGAAACATGGGAGTCTTTTTTTGATGATAGTACGAACAATTTAAGACTCAAGAACAAACACTCAATTATCCTTACAAAGAAAATTGGTTGAGAAGACAAAATATGTGCCCCGTTGTCTTATGCGTATGCGTGCACCTCACACAACAGTGTCACCCTTGAAAGAGTGCCCATGTTTTTGGTGTTTTCGAGGACTAAGTATATATGTTCAAAGGTTACCCTTAAACAAGGGCCAGTTTCATATACCACTTCAAACATCCTGGTGCATACCTATGTCAAGAATCTAGGGGAGAGATTCTTCCCTCTCCCCATGCATAGATTATGTCTCCTTTCGGAGGTGAACCGAGTAGGCATCTAACTAAGAGAGTGTTTAATAGGATTCCATTCCCAATAACCTCTAGTGCCTCTAATACAGAGCTGGGGCCTCACAGCCACACCAACACTTGTAAGTCACACACCCTTGCAAGCAAGGCTGGGAGCAGTGCCGCTCAGTATGACAAACAAGGCTTTCTCATGATGATAGTCAAAATCAATGAGAAAGAAGTTACTATGGCTTTGGAGTCTTTAGACTACAACAAAGAAGACTTTATTAGAGTGAGGTGGAATCACTAGTGAAAGGTGTGTACTCACTTGGGTCATTCCTATAGGTTCAACTTCTGGCAGGCCCTCTAAAGGTGACTCAACTTGGTTCAGATTCAAGGGTTTCATTTTCTGATTCTCTCAATGAGAGAAGAGCATACTTTTCTACCTTTGCACCTCACCCAAACACATCAAGCATATTCATCACCTAGATAGTTTCACTCAACCAAGTCCACAAGTCTTTGGGTTTCTGATTCTCTCAAAGAGAGAAGAGCATAATCCCCTTACAAGTAGAAGTGCTAAAGATTCACTATCTTTCTTTTCTTACCCAAGTATCCATGATGCTAGCAACATCTAGGTCTTGGTTTCATCCATGGGCATCACTTCCATTTAATGAAGAGCTTATTACCCTACTTTGCTATCAAGATCCTTACAAAATTTTAACAAAGCCCTATTTAGACTATGTGAATGAAAAATAGTAAACAAACATGATGTTTCAATTTTGCCTTTGACTATCATCCTGCAAGTAAACTATTAGAAAGTTTTGATCTTTGGCAAGCGAACCTGCAAACCACTATTATGCTATAGCAGAAAACCCAAAACAAAAAAATTAGAGCAAAAATAGATGTCAGAACAGAGAAATAGCAGATTAAAAATTTTGAATTTTAAATGTTTGTCTGTCAAAGTTCACGTGAGAAAGTGCTTTGACGCACGTGAGAAAGTACTTTGACGCGAGCGAGCTTTCTATTTTCTTGCACAAGAGAGTGCTACTAAGAGCAAAAATTCATGTGACTCGATGCAAAACTTTAAGTGAGACTCCATACCAGTGTTGTACGGACGTATGGCGGAGCTAAAAAAACACAGTCAGGAAGTTCAAAAATGAGGCCAGAAATCATTTTTTCTACCCCACGGTGGGCACCAAAATGTGTGTGCTTAAATGTGACCTCTAAATCATGCACAAACACATCATAGTCTTTACTTAATTGTTCAATTTACAAATATAAATATGAGTTGTTCATCTTGCAAATTCAATTAAAATGACTTGCTGCCTCTTAATTAGTTGTGGATGTTGATTTTACCTTCAGAATGAGAGCCAACAACCTGACCATTGCTAACATGGAGGATTTCTAGAATGTGAGAAAATATGAAATTGCCATTACTCTATGAAATGGAAATTGCAACTACTCTATGAAAAGAGGTGCAATTAATCTAAGAAAGTGAATTGCAATTAATCTAAGAATGAATTACAACTAGTCTATGGAATCAAATTGCAATTACTCTATGAAAATCAAATGCTCCTAATCTAGAATGAAATGCTTGTAATCTAGAAAATAAATTTCTTTTAAACTAGAATTGAACTTGCCATTAATCTAGAAAGCTTTGAGAGAATCAAATTGAAATGTTAGATATATAAATGAATCATCAATGAAAACAATACATCTTCAATTCCAGTTGAATTTAGCCTAATTATGCAAATTTTAAGCTTAAAGCATGAAAGAAATTAAATGTAAATTGACTATAGATTTGATGCTCTCCAAAATCATCCTCTCAAATGAAGAAAATGAGGTCCAATTTATAGAAAACCATGGAAAGAGAGTGAAGAGTTTCTTGAAAAGAAACAGTTGTCTCTTCATTCTCTTTTAAGACAAAAATGCAAAGATTATTTAAATAAAGAGTGAATTATTGCCACATGAGTGTCTTTTCACATGGAATTATGGAATTCCTTTTTGAGGCTGATTCATCCAATAATTAAGTAACCTTTCAATTCCTTTTATGTATATTAGCTAAAGGGGGTGGAATTGATTTAATTAAAAGCACTTAAGACTTTAGGATTAAATCAATTAATTATAGGGATTTTTAGATAATAAACTCTGATAATTTAGGAATTTAATATAATATCAGATTTATGCAAATTTGGGTTTTCTACATTTGAAACTCAGTCAATTAAAGTCAATTAGGAGAATAATTTGCCTAGTACAATAGGACTTCGAAGATGAGAAAATTGAAGGAATGCACCAAAATTGATTAGGATTATTAGGTGCCAATTTTGAGGTGTTACACAACCTACACTCACAAAAACTAAAACTTAAATCACAAACCTCATAGTTTTTCTTCCTTGGCTTCTCAAGGAATGGAGAATTCTCAAGTTTCTCCTTATTAGTACCAAAAATGTAGTAAATATATTTCTGGTCCTTCTTCATTCTTGATATGTACTGGTTGAGCGATGTAGGTTTATCTCCAGAATTTGTGCTATTAAAACAGACAAAGAATACCAGTATAAATGAGTAGCCTGAAAATTTTAATGATTGGAAATATAGAGTAACACCTTAGTAAGGTACTCATCCACAATCAAGAAAAAAAATCATATGCTTTCAAATTGGGTAGTAGTAGTCACCTTCCAAATCTCAGAAGATTTGCAAGCCTGTTTATGTTTGGTGCATCCTCGATTAGACATAACTTAATAGATTTTCCAAACTCATTCTAGAATTTGGTGTACTTTCCCTTTTTTTCTGAATCTATTTTTGAGTCAGCATCTGCATTAAATATATCCTTTAGTACATCAGCATTCAATGACTACCTAGACAGAGTAGTTCAATGACTACAATAAGTGTATTTCCACCTATTGCCCAAGCCTATAAAAATGTGAAATTGTGAATAACTGAATATGTCTTTACCTAATTTCAAATGATTTGTCTATCTATCCATATGCTTGGATTTTTTACCAAATCATTGCTATTACTAAGGAAAAATATAGTAAGGATATTGGTTGTCAAATTCTAGACCTAGCAAATCATTCTTGTACTGGCCCTGTTAAATTGTCAAAGATACCCATTTCAGATAAATTCATAAAATCTTTTTTCTATTTATTGCAGCTTATAAGCCAACACATATATGTAAGGATTCCATTTTTTTCAAAGTGAAAATTTTCTTCAACGAAAAATTATATCTAATAATAATGTTAGGGAAGATTTCCTTACCTGCACTGCCCAATAGTGGAAACTAATGTAAGACATGGGATATCACCACACGGGCTTTGGAACATCCTTTGGAAGCTTGGAATATCATGATACTAGCATGAACATTCCCTGAAATAAAAAAAACAAATAAATAAACAAATACTCAAAGAAGATACGAACAATAATTTTAGCAAAACTTCAATGGTTGGACATAAAACTTTCAATAATTAGAATCAAGTATTAAAGGAGTTTCTTTTTCCAGCGAATGTAATGTGAAGAAAATATTTTGTAACTATAGATAGTTTTGTGATGATGCATTGATGATCTGAAGAATTCATTTATGGGTGTAATTTCATTCCTAACTGGATAAAAAATTTGTGAAAATTCATTTTTTGTTGAGTCTTGCAAGTTTTATAAGTTGGTATCTTTTAAAAAAATGTAACACAATAGTGGAGTAGAGTAAATATTTGGAGAATATTTCATATGGATTTGGAGACCAATCAATGCACATATTTAATGCTTCTCAGAGAAAAACCCAAAGCGGTAGAATACATTCATAATCTTGTAATTTAATATCATTATATATGCTCACATATAATGAGTCTTTTGTGCATAATCTTGTTTTTAATATCATTGTATATGCTCACAGGATAACATCTAGTTAGGCATCTGAAATCTTAGTCTTGTTATAAAATGACCTATTAAAGTAGTACTGAGATTACTCCCAAAGAATTCAAGCTGAGATATCATATCTCAGATCCCATGGTTACAAATTAAGAGAATAAAGTTAAAGGACATGTCTAGGAAAAATATTCCAATATATATAATAGAAGGAATAGTAACTATTATAAGAAATTTGTTGTGATGGTTATTGTGGTGAATGGATCAGAAGTAGTGACTATGGGGACTGGAAAAATATGGCCACTAAAATGAATGATCAACATAGACTGAGTTTCTACACATGTTGTCTCGAATAAAAGATTCTTCAGATCCATTGAATTCTGAATGAAGCTTAATTTTTATATGGAAGGATTGGCAGGCTTCAAAAGGCCACATTGTCTGATAGTCAACTCTTTTCCTGGATAGCTATCTCTTCTGCATAGATTGCTTTTTATCAACAACCTTTTTCTTTTAACATCTTTATATTTGGATAGAACCTTAGTTTTCTTGTTATTAAATTTTTCCATCTCCAATTTTAAAAATTTCATAACTTAATTGGGAGCATTAAGTTCCAAAATCTCATCTTGTACTCAATGGAGGGAAAAGATAGAAGCATCCTTAATAATGGAAGATGACCTTAAATTTTCTCAAGAAATTTCACTAGGGCTAAGCAATTCATCATGACTGCCTAAAGCTCAGAAATTTTTATCTTTATTGATTTAAGGCTGTATTATGACAAATATTAAAAAAATGTAAACAATTATGCTTTTTAGAGATTGAGAATTCTCATTTTTGTTTTTCAATGAACTGGTTAATACTTAATAGTAAATAGTGAATACCTTATCTCTTATTTAATGCATGCTACCTTGTGCCACCAAGCTTAGACTATTGTTTGAATTATAAACTATGTTGGATGCTTACTGATATTTAGATTAGCAACTCTGATAATGTCTGACTAAGCCTGCTCTTAAAAGTCCATGGATCGTGGCACCATATTATATCAATGGTTGTCGTAGGTCCAAAATTTAAAGCAAGAGTGGAGTAATGATAAATAGGTAAAAAATTATTGATGCAAATACCCTTCTAAGTTCTGGATACTTATCCTCCCTATCACATTCGATTCTCTTTTTTGATATTTTAGTACTTTTTCTATTGTCATTTTTTTCAAATTTTATCTTTGTCAATTTCAAACATGCTTGAGTGGAGGAACTTGAGTAATGGAGACTCTGTTGTGTCCTGTATTTATGGATGAAATTGATGTGCAGGTAATTTCACTATTGCATCCTTTCTTTAAGCTCATTAGATGACGATGTTGCAAAGAATCCATAAAAAAGTAGTATAGTTGATTCATTACCTATTTCTACTAAGGAAACAAGGCAAGAGTACAATAAAGACATTTATTATAAACACCAGAAACAAAGTGTTGGAATAATGATACATTTGGCATTAGTGAATGCACTTAGTGAAAACACTTATTCGGTTTTGAAGTGCTTACCGAGCTCATCACTCAGTCTACAGCAGTTACCGAGCATTCAGTAAAGATCACAGATCAAACAGTTCAAACCGAGCAGTAAGG
>MU225686.1:1034079-1046544 GCA_018584345.1 Thuja plicata | reverse complement strand
AACAAGGTGGACCTAGTAGTCCAAATTGCTTCTAACAGGGCAGATCATCAGAAGTGATCATTGTAAGCCTTAACCGGCCAACTTTATACTACAGTACCAAAGTTTTGTGGGTACCATCCCCACCCCAGTTTTACTTTCTATTTGGAAGGTTTCTGGGTTACCAATCTTTGTGTTATGTGTTATGAATGATTACATTTTCATGTTTTCAGTAGATCAGATGAATGAATGGTTAAGTAGATACAAGTGCAGAAATATAATAAAAGTTTTAAGAGTTACTGATTCACCCCTCCCCTCTCAGTAAACTCTGTTAGTCCTGAATATTTCCAACACAAAGTACTAAATGAGATTCAATGGATGAAGGTAACTAGCAAAAATGATCACAATTTTTTTGTTTTCTATGAATAAATTTCCTTGTCCCCTCTCTCTTCATCCTTACCTCTAGTTCTGTATGTTATATTTTATCAGGTAGAGGGTAGGGAAATCACTTCATAATGGCTCTTATTTGTACTCATTTGTATTTTAAATCTAATTCATTATCTCATTAAAGATCTATTGCAATCTTTTTTGGGTTTCTTACAGCCACAAAATTTTTTGCTTGTCAAATTTTTGTGTTGACTAATTAGTGAATCAAATTACTTTGGTTATTTAGAATACAATATTGAATGCTAATCTCCATTATATTTAGTTTAGGTTTGAGGTACATATAGATGTATTCTATGACTATCTGAATGCTTCTTTCTTAAGAAAATATTGGGATGTTTTGTGCCTTGGCAAGTATGGTGTCTTTATTCCAATTTATTGTTATACTGTTTCAAGATGAATGTGCAGTTCATATGGGTTCAAGCTAAAGATGACAAGTTAGTGTATGATAAGATTTATAACTCTTGTTCCTGGATTGAAATTCTAATTTCCTTAACTTAATACATTAATAGACATGAAAAATAAACTGGGAAACAACTAACTCTAGGTTTTGTCAAGATCATAATTCAGTATTTGTAGGGTAGAAGATGTGCACAAAGGGTAGACTTTTGTTAGCATGCAATTTATTTAATTATTAAGAGTACTGACACTTTTGGAAAGTTTCCTTCTAGAATTGAATAATTAATCTCTTAAATTTTATGTAGTTACATTATGAGTTCAATACACACCTATCCATCCTATTTAACAAATTTAATATAGATGCCTTGAGATTGGTTTCGGTGACACCTTTTAGATAAATGTATTGAAGATATATTTTGTAGCTTATTATTTTGATGTTGACTATTTGATAGTTTTTTTTTAACACACTTAGGAAGTTACACTCCACCTCGTACTGCTATGGAGGGTTCAACCTATCTATGGAATAACCCATTTTACAATTTGATGACAACAATGTTCTCCAATTTTGGTATAAATTTATGGATTGGGAAACTCAAATTGAAGTAAAAGTTCTTATTTTGATGATGGGAAATAGGTTGGTGGGGTACTGGTAGAAATTATTTAAATTCCATTTACGTTTAGGAGACTTAAGATGAAGAAGAGGGGCCAATGGATAGGTTACTGATGCAATGTTCTTCAAGCCTTGAGGTGTTCTACAACGTTCTCAATGTTAGTAATAACTAAGAGGGGGGGGTGACTCAGTGGCCTCAAAAATTTATTCTTTAAAATTTAATCCACCAATCAATACACCTCAGATTATTAAGTCCCTACAAGATGCATGCCTTGAAATACTTGAAATAATTAACTGTCTGTCAGTTTACCTTTTCTGTCCTTATTCTCCTTGATAACCGATAAGTAGTAAAACTTATTTACCGATACTCAGTAAAGATGCAGAGTGTACCAATCAATCCAGAAATGCATATGTGAAATGTAAAACAATAAAGTAATAAACCATATACATATAACACATGGATTTTACCTTGGAAACCTTGTTAAGGGAAAAAACCACTGTGACTAGTACCCCAAATTTTCACTCTTCTGAAGTGAGCCCTGTTAGGAGCCAACCTTATTAAAGGTTACAAACACACTATTGTGTAAGAAAGTAGTATTCTTACTCCTTCTAGCCTAGCAATGGGTGCAAAGGTTTCTCCATATTCTATACCTTCCTCTTGTGCATACCCCTTGCATAGTAGTCTTTCTTTGTTCCTTGTGACTTCTCCATTCTCGTTCATTTTGTTCCTAAATATCCATTTTGTACCAATGACATTCTTTTCATTTGGTCTTGGCACAAGTGACCATGTTTTTTTCTTCTCAATCTGCTCAATCTCATCATTCATAGCACTTATCCATTCTTCATTATCTAATGTAGTATTATCTCCCATGATCTGGTCCTCTAGATGGTTCCTTCTTACATATCTTGCAAGTATAGGTATAGCTTTTTGTGTATAAGCTTGATCTTCATTACCTAGCACATTATCTTGATCATTATCCTGACTGTCGGTAACAACATTCTGATCGTCGGTTGCAACATTCTGTTGTTCTAGATTTAAGCACTGTTGCTAGGGTAGAGTTATGGGTTCTTCACAATATACAAACTTGTTGTAGTCTTCTGGTTCTTTTTTGCTTTCTAGCTCATTCTTTTCTACAAATTCACAATATTTACTTTTTCACTTTCAACCATGTTGTTAGAAGCCTTGATTAGACATTTAAAAGCTTTGTTCTTGGTAGAATACCCTAGAAAAAATACCTTCATCACTTTTGGCATCAAGCTTTCCATTTTTATCATCCTTTAAGACATAACATTGACTACCAAATATTTTTAAGTAACTTACATTGGGTGTTTTACCATACCATAGCTCATAAGGTGTCTTCTTTGTGTCCTTCTTCAATTGTACTTTGTTAAGTGTATAAGAAGCAGTGCTGACAGCTTCTCTCCAAAATATTTGGGTGATGTCCTTTTCTAACATCAGTGTTCTTGCACAATTAGCTATTCATCTAGTCCTTCTCTCAGCAATCCCATTTTGTTGTGGTTTTCTTGGTGCAGAAACCTGTCTTTTTATACCATGCTGATTACAGAAATTAGTGAATTCATCTGATATAAAGTCTCCTCCTCTATCTGATCTTAAGCATTTTAGATCCTTACCAGTTTGTTTTTCTACAATAGCCTTATACCACTTAAACATCTTTAATGCTTCAGATTTTTCTTTTAGAAACATGAATCTCATCATTCTAGAGTAATCATCAACAAAGAGAATAAAATATATATCTCCGTAATAACTCTTTGTCCTCATAGGTCCACATAAATTAGTATGGACTAATTCTAGAATATCATCAGATGTATGGGTTTTACTTTTGAAACTAGACTTTGTCATTTTACCTTTTTGACAATTTTTGCACATGATGTTGTCTAGCTTTGTCATCTTCGGTAAGCCTCTTACACTTCTTCTTTTTCTTGTTTTCATCATGTTGTCAAAATTCACATGACACAATCTTTTGTGCCACAACCATATGTCTTAATTTCTAGTCATTAAGAAAGTGGTGTTAGTATCATTCAGATAGAATAAGTTACCTTTGGTCTGTTCACCGGTACCAATCAATTTTCCTGATTCATGGAAGATCTTTGCCTTCTTGTTCTCAAATGCTAGACCTAAATTATTCTGCTAACAAACACTCAAAAGATTATAATTTAATCCTTTTACCCAATAAGCATTTTCACATTTAATCAGGTTATTCAGCATTGTTGTTCCTTTTCCTTCAACTAGACAAGGTGTATCATTTCCCATTCTTATTGTACCACCATTATAATATTCAAAAGTGTTAAAATTTTCTTTGTCACCAGTCATATGGTGAGTGCAACCACTATCTATTATCTAGATATCATTCTTACTAACCTTAGATATGAGTGCAGTTTCTTCATACCTTTCATCTTCATTTGAGTCATCCTTCACAGCTACAAATACCATCTCAATGTCATCATTAGGTTCAGTGTCAGTATCTTCATCTTTGCGAGCAGCTAGGCATCTAGCCTTCTTGCCTTTATCCTTGTAGTCTTGGGTACCTTATCTTTCTAATCATCGGTAACCTTTGTAATTTTTATTATCACCTCTTTCAGACTTCTTCTCAAAAGATCTATTATCACTTCTATCATATTTTCTTCTGTTAGGACATCAAGAAACAAAGTGTCCAATTTCTTTACAATTAAAGCATACAAGTGGTAAATTATCTTTGTATTTACCTTTGCCTCTTTATATTCTTCTCACCATAAGTGCTTCTATTTCATCTAGATCTTCTTCTTCACTTTCACTTTCACTGTCCCTTCTAGATGAGTATCTATGATTGGATTTTCTTATTTTCATAGAAGACTTAAATACAGACTCTAAACTTGGTAAGACACTATTGTCAAATTTATTCATCTCAAATGAAATCAGTCTACCAATTAGGCTATCAAGAGTAACTATATTGTTTGCAACTGCTCTCATTTCTTGAATAGCAGAAACTCTAATGGCATATACAAGAAATAAGGTTCTTAAGATTTTACTTACCACTATTTCCTCTTCAAGTATACCTCCAACACATGGTATAGCATTGACTACTTATTTTATTCTTGTGTTGTACTGTGTGATGTTTTCTCCTTTTTTTCATTCTGAGATCATCAAACTTTCCTCTAAGGCTTTCTTCCTTGGCTCTCAGGACATTTGTATCTCCTCCGTGTATGAGCTTTAGTTTGTCCCACATTTTCTTTGTAGTTGTGCAATCTTTGACATCCTCAAATTTAGCATCAGAGAGTGAGGAAGAAAGCTCTATAACCATGCAGATATGCTCATGCTTCATTCTCAATTGATCTACTATCAATGGTCCTATAGGAAACACATATTCAGTATCTAAGTATTAAGTAACATCATTGCCAATACCTAATAAGTGGAGTCTTATCCTATTTTTCCATGAACCAAAGTTATCTTTGTTCAATTTGGGCACATCTCTTCTATTCATATTGAGATTTTTACTTGGGTCTTGAAACCTTCCTTCTAAGCACACAAGCTCTGATAGAAATTATTAGTAATAACTAAGAGAGGGGGAGGGGGTGAATCAGTGACCTCAAAAATTTATCCTTTAAACTTAAATCCACCAATCAATACACCTCAGATTATTAAGTCCCTATAAGATGCATGCCTTGAAATACTTGAAATAATTAACTATCTATCAATTTACCTTGTCTGTCCTTATTCTCCTTTATAATCGATAAGCAATAAAACTTATTTACCGATACTCAGTAAATATGCAGAGTGTACCAATCAATCTAGAAATGCATATGTGAAATCTAAAACAATAAAGTAATAAACCATACACACATAACACATGGATTTTAATGTGGAAACCCTGTTAAGGGGAAAAACCACTCAGACCAGTACCCCAAATTTTCACTCTTCTGAAGTGAGCCCTGTTAGGATCCAACCCTGTTAAAGGTTACAAAAACACTGTTAAGTGCAACCTTGTTAGGCGATTTTATACATATGGGTTGTCACTTAGTATTTGGAATCTATTTTTCTACCATCCTTGAATCAACCTCCTTCTTAGCCTATCAATAGGCTTTAGGAAAATATTGCTACCATCCTTGAATCAACCTTCTTCTTAGGCTTTCAATAGGATTTATGTAAATTCAATGCTACTTTCATGAATCAACTTTTTTTGAAAATATATTAGGATATACCTCAATTATAGAAGACGGTTAAGTCTTTCTCTGTTAAGAGACTTGATGCTTCAATGGTTAAACTGAAACATTATGACCTATTTCTAATGCAAATTTGAATTGCATATTTTCAGATCTATTTAAGTACAATACCTCTCTAATCAATGTATCAATTTAATTCCTTGTGTTCCACACTTTTTTCTATGTGATGTTGTGCTTCATTGTTTGTTAGTGTCTGCACAATTCCTTAGCTCTCCTTTAGCTTGATTAATCAGGACTGTATGAAGTTTATCCTTCACCAATTTCTCTTCAGCATCCTCTTTCTATTCACTCCCCTTTCGTGTATCTGATGGCTTGTAGAAATGAATTATGCTTGTCTCTTATATAGACATGATATTCCTTAATTCTTGATTCTTGATTCTTGGCATGAAAAACAATCTAGCCAATTTGATTTATAGCTTTAACTCTTGATTTATTTTAAAGTTATATTCTTGCCAATTGTATAAATCTTCTTTAAATCAATTACTTAACTATGGTCGAATAAAACAAATAAAACAACCAGTTAAGTTTATCCTCAAGCTCTGCCAGCTAGATATTTTGTCATTTTTTGAACTCTCTGTTCTGTTGGTCAATTCTACAGTTCGTCATTGGTGACAACTACCAATTCTATCGATGTAACTCTAGTTAGATTTGGGATCTCCTTCCATCAGGCATCATTGGATTTTTTCTCTTTGGGTAACTCTGTTTCAGCTCTTCAGGCATCCTATGATTCTGCTTCTTTGGGAGACACTATCTTCTTCTCGTCGGGTATCACTGTGACCTTTTCTTTTCCTTTACCGATGGTGTGCACTCCATTGGTTTTGTCTATGACTTAGTGAATAATTGACTTTTATGCATTACTGAAAGCATAATCTTTGTTCCATTGATTCTCTAAACTATTTGACATTATGTACATGACCGTACAGCTAATATCAAGTTGACATTAATGAAAATACAAACCATTAACTAATTTAATGTCTTGCATCATCTTCAACTTAACATTATCAAACCTTCAATCAGTTACATGTCATCACTCAAATTTATATCAAATTCCTCCAGTAAATTAGTAAGCACTAAATCATAAATAGTAAGAATTAAAAAAACCCGAATGGGGCTATAATGTGTTGAACTAAAAAAGTTCAGCTTGTAGAAGGTGAGAATGGTTGTAATTGGAAAATTATAGGCTTGGATGAAGCTGATATGTATATGCATAGTAGTAAGTGAGCCTATACAACACTTCAAATTCATAAGAATAGTGTGTTGCAAGTCTTAGGAGGCTACATACTAACAACACAATGAATTGCAAGCATTTGCATTGCTGTAGTAATGCAAAATGATGAAAGTCTAGTGATTTGGGGATACCAATGTGCAAGATAAGCAATAAATAACATTGGAGGGATAAAATTTTGATTGCAAGATGAAGACTCATTGTGTTTAAGGTGAAAAATAATGTTGAATAATGACAGTGTTTCCAATAGATCATAGAAATTTTTGTCCTATACTATCATAAATGTTTCAATAGCTAAGATAATAGCAAATCATGGATGTGATCCTTATCATATTGAGGTAGCCTACTATGCATAGACTAGAAATACTAGGCTTCACTCTATATTTTTGAGGGCTCCTCTAGCACTCTGTAATCTAACTATTTTAGCACCTTTTGAGATGACCAAGGGCTGGTTAATGATACGTGAAACCTTGAGTACATGGGTAGCATCTCTATCACCATCCCAAAGAACTCATGAATATTATACATCTAATCATTAATCAGTAGATAAAATTTGGAAATTAATGATTAAAAAAACTATTTTGATCTAATTTAGGAGTTGAACTTTTGATTTTTGTTTTTATTTATATAAATGGATTCTATAATAATTAAAATTGGTACAAAATCCATAACCATGTTTTGGTATGATTGCAAAACTCAATTTGTTCAAGACCAATTACCATACTAAGCATAATTACAAAACATGAAAATTTTATGTTACAAATATAACTACACACAAATTTAGCACTTCACCTACTCAAAAACACAAACCAATGAAATAATCTAGATTAGGCCAAGAGAGGTTGACACATTCAAGAAGAGAATACTTACACAAAATGAAGCCGAATTATGCTAGAAAAGTTGACTATTGGCCCTTCCATTTTGTTATTTGATAGTTTCCTAACAATGAAACATTCAAAATACACTTATGAGTAAAGACCTAGAATGAATGAAATTGATTAAATAATGAAGGTATGTTAGTTTGAGCTTCACTTGGTTTCGAGAATACTTTAATATTATCTACTTAACAAGGCCAACCACGTGAAGGTGGAAGCTCATATGGCCTCATCCCCCTCCTCTAACATCAATCTAAATTCCCCATTAACATCTAATTACACACTTCATTCATCAATTTATGAACTATAACATTCAATCAATACAATCACATAACATTCATTAATATGATTTAACATTCATTAATACGCGACACTAATAAATAATTCATTAACACATAAAAATATTCATTAACATGACATAAAATTTAATATTAATATGCAACATTCATAGATAATTACTTAAAACAACATTTTTTCAATATCTAACAAAGTTAATCAAACAAGTTTTATCAAAGAGCATTTTTAAGAAATCATTTCTTTTTTGGGTTTTTCTTAGATTTCTTAAGCCGAAAAAGGCTTTTAGGAGCATGAATATCTTCCTTGTCCTCTTGTGGTTGATATCAAATTATGATGCTTCCTCATGTTTTCTGGAGCACGAGGCTAGTGCACTAAAGGGGGGTCTACTACAATAACAAGTAAATGGGTTAAATTCACATACTTTTTTTTACTGTTACATGTATTTCATTAACCAATAGAACATAATATGCATTTTTATTTACCTAACAATGCCACATCATGTACAATAACATTTTGATCTACCACCACCTCAACATGCTCTAAAATATTCAGAAAAAGGTTACACGACCAATTGCAATTAAAGATGTTAAATTCTATTAATAATTACATAATTTATTTCCAATATAAAAGTAATACCTCCACCACTATGATGCACATCATGGACTTCGTCATGCCCAGGTTCTATGATAGGATTTGAAGGCTTTAGTGAACTTTCATGCGCATTGTTATCATGAAATATTAGTGACCTCGAAGGCTGCACTTATCCCAGAATCACAAGTTTTCTTTGTGTCGTCTAACTTTTTATGCAAAATTTACGGCTATGGTAGTACTAGATTTGTGGTGTCTGATCTACAATTATTCAAACATTTCAAGATTATTTGCATTGATCCATGAGTTTATATTAAACTTATGGGTCATGATTAGTAAACTTATATGTACTTTTCAACCTCTTAAACCATATGCTAGATCAAGTACCATTGGTGTAACATTGGGATCTCCATTACGATGAGATTTTTTAACCAATGATGTAACACCATCCCATGTTAATGAGTGACCATTTTCTTGAGATTTTTGAGTCCATATCATCATCCAATCAAGATTTTTTGCAATATACAAATTTAGTGCATTTCACTCACGACCAACTGTAAAGAAAACAAATAGACCATTTGGAAACAACTTATATTGAAGATTTATAAGAATTAATAAACTATAATAACATCGTATAATTACCTCTCACTTTCCTCAATCTACCTTTCCCCATCAAGTACTCCCCTTCAAATTTGTTAATAGAGCTGGGATCCCAAATGCGATCTACATGGATATTTTCTGCAAACTTGGGAAGATATTCAGTAATGTACACCATGGTCAGGTATACCATATATCCCTCCACCATAGAACCCTTAAGACATTCTCTTTGTCAAACCAAGCCCTTCATAAATTTCAAGTTCCTCTCAACCATCCACATTGACCTAGTTTGTACAGGTCCACACAATTCAATCTCCTCAACTTGACGTATGAGGTATTCTTCTTGAGCATTGAAAAAAGTTGGAGGTAGACACTTTGCATTTCACACATAAGCTGGGGAATTTTTCTCTTCCAATATTTTATATCTATTTTTATCAATTTCTTTAGATGATAACCACCTAAAAGAGATTCAACTCACAAGAACATATAAACAAGATTTAAAAAAAATAATATACAATAAATTATATAAAAAGTAAAGAAAGTCATAAATATAATAACTGTACAACAAGTCTAAGAAATAGCACTTCTAACCTCATGTATTTTACAAGATCATATATAAATTCTTTCACACTGTTGTCAAACTAGTGTGGGAGGGATAGAGGTAGGACGTACTGCAATTATTAAAAAAATTATCTTTTCAATATATTGTAAAATGATATAATAAAAAGCACATCTAATTTTACAAATATATTGTAAATAGAGAACATGACTTACCTTGATGCAGGTATATCAATCATGTATTTACGACTCTAGCCCAAAATCACCTTTCTTTGATACAAGACTACTTATATTTGTAGCAAATCCTGTTGGCAATTTTTTTTAATGACTTATTTTAATGTATCACTTTGCTTCTAAGTTAATAACCAAGGAAGGGCACTCATATTTAAGTGGACTCCATTTCTATTTGATTCAATGAAATTTTTCAATGCATGTTTGGATTCATGAATGTCATTACGAATTTTGGCAATTTTTTATTTGTCACACCTTCCATCCAATAGTTTCCATAGTGTCTTTGTTATTCTTTCCAATATGCATAGCATCAAAAAAATGCATGATTGAGAGATCCTTGTAGTATAGAAACCCACTAAATTGAATAGGACAACTTTTTTACTCCTCTAGGAAGTTGGTCATTGATTCCTTGACAACCTTCACAAGCATCAATTACATCATTAGTAAATAAAAGACAATATCAAAATATAAATCTCAAACAAAAATCATCAGATGGAATGACATTACCTCGGCGATTTAGTCTATTGTATTCCAAATTCCATGGATGAGGTGTCATTCTTTGTGGCCTTGATATTGTCTCTTTTTTCTCATTAAAAAGATGTTTTTTGATAATTTGATACTTATAATTATTGTGGACAAAGTGCCTAAACTCATCGAACACCTGCTTTCCTAAACTTCTTGAATGATAAGATTTCATCTTCGAAAAAAAAATTAGACATGTGAATTTATCCTTTGTTTGAAGACCTAAAAGATACCGTATAATTGGATCATGTACAATTATCATGTGCAACTTAAACATACAACAATGATGTGTAAGCACTATAACATACCAAAAATATGTGACCTTAACAATATATAACATACCACAAAATTGAGTTAGCCCAGGGGCATCATGTATTGTCCATACAAGCATTACATGGAATTAAAATTTTCTTTGTCCTATTGGTCTAGAGATGTCATACATGGTGACCCCATTGCATAATATCAACAACTCGTCAATAAGGGGCTCAATATACACTTTCATATCTTTAACTTGGTACTTACCTAGTTGAATGAACAAAAATATTATATAATTATTATGACCATTTTGATGTGGTATTTATAAATTAATTTAGATAACTATTAAATGAAAAAATACCTGGTACAATCATTGACAACATTATGTGATCCCTCTTTATAGACATCCAAGGAGGAATGTTATTGTTAATAAAAAAATAGGCCACACTGAGTAAACAGATCTCATATCTCCAAATGGATTGACACTGTCCGCTGCCAATGAAAGCTTGAGATTACAAGGTTCATCTTTAAAGTGTGGCCATGTTATTTTATCTTTAAATGTGGAACAATCTGCATGCATTTGCATAATGTCATCTTGATTTCTATTTCATGCATGGTAACCCATAAATTGTGTCAAGATAGTGCACTTGAAAAATAGTTGAGGACGTGGAATAATAAGAATGTACTAAAGAACCTTCAGAGCCATCTTTTTTGTTATTTGATCTGACCGATATCTACTATTATGAAAATTAGTGCATTCTATTAAAAATTCATGTTTTTTATGATATATAATGTGATCATTGGGACATGCATGTATTATATGATACTTCATTCCAATTTCATTCATAATGGTAGATAATTCTTGGTATGAACGAGGTGGTGGTACCCTAAAGTTTTATAATTTAGACGGCCCAATAAATTAACAATAAGAATTTTTCTCCATAAAAAAAAAGGTCAAAGGAAGGAAGCTTTATGACACAAATAAATAGAACTAAATAATCGAAGCCTTCAGAAAATGGTGGAATTTCAACCTATTACAAAGATTATGCCGACAAAGGCTGAAGATGGTTAAATTTTAAAAATCTAAAACCAACCCAGTTTGGGAAATCAAATTTCCTATCTCCATCTACAATCTTAGCTTTACATAATGTGTTTTCAATTTTCTACCAAAGCCAAATCCGAAAGTTAGGTAGTTATTTTTTAGTTAGTTAATTGTTTTTTCAAAATATTTTGTAATAAGGGTTCTGTCTTTTCACCTTAAAGAGGAGTGAAAGCCACTCAAACACATATATATACATAATGTAAAATATAAACAGAGGAAAATACAATAAGAATACAATTTCACATATTTGGATAGTTTTTAATCAACAAGTATAAACATGGACTTGGATGTACTATTTTTTCAAAATCAATAAAGACAAGTCCTTTTTCTTTCACATGTGTAATAGTTTCATTATCATTTTACAATTATTCCCTTGGATAAACCAATAAAACTTTTTCAAAGTGATATTTTGATGTGCATGCTTCCTGATTTGATTCATACTCTATATTTTCAATTGGTTTTCTCATTTTGCATGGTTAAATTTTGTTGATTGAGGCCTTAGTCAATTGGTCTGTCATTTGAGAAGTATTACCCTTTTGAAATATCTCTGAATTTGTTTTAGGTTGCA
>MU225686.1:980360-1018273 GCA_018584345.1 Thuja plicata | reverse complement strand
TATATCAGCTATTAGACATTTCATTAAACATTAAGGATATTTTTATCAGTAATACTCTCATGTCTATAATTTAATTAAATCAACTAGAAGAAACAAAGATCATTAAGAATTTTTGGCACACTAACAAGAATGAATGCAACAGTGAATGTTCTTGTAGCGTGTTAGTTTTTTCGTTTCTGTGGTAAAGATGAATGAATGGATGCATATTTTTGATTCATCATTGACAAGAATAAAATAGAGCTATGAAAGACAAAAACCTAGTCATGTGAATGAAATGAAATGGAACCCTAGATGCATGAATGGACAAGAATGTTTCCAAACAATGAGCTCTAAAATACCAAATAGAGCTATCAAAGACAAAAACATAGAGGTATATAAGGAGTGCATACTTGTTTAGGGGAAAAAATGGATTAATGTTTCCCAAAAACATGTCAAAATGCCAATGCAGTGGAAGAACCTGTAGCAAATGATTCAAGGAAAATGTCAAGGTAAGGGTAAATGTGGAAGAACCTATAGAAAAAACACACTCACCTCAACCAACTCCCGCGTGCCTAGACCTCCAAACCTCCTACCCACAAATGATCTCAAACCTTTTTTTGTAATGTTTATGATCTTGTATTAGTCAAAATTTTGACCAAATCAAGCTCATAAACATTAAAAACCAAATTTTGATTTTGACCAAATCGGGCTCATAAAAGAAACAATTGAATCTTGGAAGCCAAAAATAGGCCTTGGTCAAAATTAAAGGTTGAAAATTGACCTCAAATGTACTAGTGTCCCCTCATTTGTCTATAAATTAATTCATTTTTTATCCTCTTGTCTCTTAGATAGGGGGAAAAAGGTACTTCATTCCAATCTTCTAAGATCCATTATTCTATTAGCATGTATTTTGTTTTGAGCTTAATTGGTTATTCTTTCTATATTCTATCCCTATGATTTTGTATTACATATTTCCTTCGCTCATAATCATTCATGATATCTTTTCTAGGACATTTTATTTTGCAAAGATATCTCTTTGTCATAACATATCTTGACCTAATTGATGTATCCCTTGCTTTCATCCCTGGGGGGCAAGGTTTTTCCTTCTTCCTCTATCTAAGGACCTACTTTCCTTAGCATAGTGGCATTTTTTTATTCTACAACATTATTTCCTTATAAAGACTAATGTTTTTGGCTATGGATACCCACTTATACGAGAGGTGATTTTCCTAGGTCATCACCTCTTCTTTATTTTTCAAATTATGTTCTTTATAAAATCTTTCCCTTTCTTTGGGTTAGACTTTCATTCCTTCATTCCAAGATTCCTCTTCCTCTTGATCACAGGGGGCTTGATGATCGAATCTTTGGTTCCTCTTTTCTTTTCTTTAAAAGATGACATTTTATCCTAAGAACTCTTCTATGATGGGGGTCTGGCTGATACGATCTCTTTCTCTTTGATGATCCTTTTCCCATATGTGACATATCCATTTCACAATTATCTATGCTCTTAGAGGTAAGGGTCAATACTCTTTGCTAAGGAGATAGTGTTTATTGTTGTTAAACATGGTATCTCCTTACCTTGTGAAGTAGGTATCCTCTTTCTCTTCCTTATCCTTCCTAGTAGGTAGTCATGATAAGGAGGGGGTCATATATAGGGTCTCCCTTATACTATAGTTTACATTTTAAAACATGATAAATCCTTGGAAGGTAACAGACATAAGTTGCTAAATCTTTAAGTGACACACATTTTTATTTTTATTTTTATTTTTGCTAAATCCTTAGAAGGTAACGCACATAAGTTGCTAAATCCTTAAGAGATACACATTTTCCAATATGATAAATCCTTGGAAGGTAACAACCATAAGATTATAAATCCTGAAAAGACACATTTTATATTCCATAGTGATACAAGAATGTAGATCTATGGATAGTCCAAATGACGTCTGAAGACCCATTACAATTACAAATCATAGTTTATGGGTGAACCTATTGGGCTCTCCCTCCTTGGTAATTCATGGTAAGGTGGGAATATTAATAGGCAAGGTAATCACTTTCTTTTTCCTCTCTTTCTCTTTCATGTTAGTAGGATTAGATCATGAAGCTATGTTATTTATAGTGTTTCTCTTTTCTTGCTTATGTAGTCATGTGTGATTTCTATGATTAATTGCTCTTTGATTTTATATCTTTGTGCATGTATGTTGACTTCGAATTCTTTGTCAAGGGCCTCATGTCCTTGACTAAGTGATGTCCTACCTCATTGTGATCCACTAGAGTCTTTCTTCTAACCTTACCATGAGTATGTTTGATTTCCATACTCCCGCTAAAGTGGGGGCTTAATGTATCATCTTAAAATGGAAGAACTTCCATGTTAAGAAAGGTTATCCCTCCTTATGGGGTGTTTTTGACCATAATCATATTTTCCCCTCATTTATGCACCTTCTCCTACTTTTGTTTATGTTTAGGACCCTAATTGGGCCTCTCTGGACACTATTTATCCCATCTGGCACATTTTCTAGGGGTTCTGACTCCTTGGGTCAAGGTCAACCTCGACCTTGACCTAGGTCAAGGTTGACCTCAATTTTGACCCAGGTTACCCTTTCCAATTTGAAAGTTTGTCAGCTACTGGGAGTATTAAAAGTTCATTTCCCACTTCCAGGTCAGTTGCTTTGGGTTATGAAGTGATGACTCTTAAATTATATTTAATATAGGTCCTCTTTTAGGGGTATAGGTCTAATTGGAATTTAATTCTCCTATGTAGGCCTCTCTAGAATATTGTGCCCCAGATTCATATATTAGGAAGCTTTCTCCTCTCATTTTCTCAGACTATCGAAGAAGCAAAAAAATATCTAACCAAGCATAAGCACTAACCATCAACTAAGAAAGAATTTTACATGTCCTCAAGGTTTCAAAGTTCAACCAAGGTTTTCAAGTCTTCCTCTCAAGAATTCAAGTTCTCCATTAAACATCAAGGATTCAAGCATTCAAGCCTTTGAAGTGATTTAGTTCAAGCATTCAAGATTAAAGCATTCAAGCTCTAGATCTATCCATCATGGTGGTGTGATATTCCTTCAATATCCTTTGTGCATCCTCAAGATTCATTCATTTCTCTCTTCAAGGTGGATTCCAATCATACACTCATGGAGGTTTATGGCTTCTAATATTGAGTCCAAGCTTTCATATTTACATACTTTTACATTCGAAATACAATTGCATATCTATTGAATATCATACCTTCATTGTTATATTACTTCTGCTACTTGCTAGAATTCTCTATTTCAATTACTGATTTCAAGGTTAGTTCCCAAATTGGGGTTTGACTAAGGCAAACCCCTCCCCCCAAAAAAAAAACCAATTTTATTATAGGGATAGGTTTGAAATAGAAAATTGGAGTGCAGATTCGGATACCCTTTTAGGCCAACTATCGGGATCCAGAAAGAATTTTTCTATTAGAGATTTTAAGTCAAAATAAACATCCTTTTCTGGGTCAGAATTGGAAAATATGGGTCAAAGGTGACATTCATTTTTGGGTGATAATTGACATTTTGTTCAAGGTCAGAATCAGAAATTTTGGGTCAAATGTGACATTCACTTTTGGGTCAAAATGGGAACAAAGCCTGATCGAAAAAAGATTTCAAAGTTTTCTTCATCTGTACATTTCTATTCTAGATCCGGTCGTAGATTTTCCAGGAACTCAATGTAGACACCTATAAATAGCATTATTCAAATCTATAGAATTTTGAGGTTAGTACTCTTCTTCAATTCATTTCAATTAAAGTTTTTAATCTTCCTAAATCTATCACACATTCTCTTCTATAAAATGGAATCTAAGGTCTTCCTCTTTATCCTCTTTTCCAATCAATTGATTCATTTATGCATTGATCCCTCCTTTAGGGTTAATCAATTTGGGTCCTCTCTTTGAGTATTTTAGGTTAAAAGGAACATCTTATCTTTCTTACACATAACAATCCATCAAACCACATATTTAGCCTTTACACCTCTCAATTTTATATCTTACATTTTATATGTTGCACCTTTAAGGCCACTTGTTATGAACTGCATCTATTAGAATGAATTTAGAATAACTGAGAGGGGAGGGGTGAATCAATTATCCTCAAGTCTAGATGTAGAAAATAAAACTCTCTGTATTTTAGATCTACTTAGCAGCGGTAGCATATGTCAACAACTTAATCATGCAGTTTACTGTAAATTGAAATTAGCTTGTAGAAACATAACAGTAAAACAAACCATAAGAATTCACACAAGTTGAAACAAGTATTTAATGTGGAAACCCAATATGGGAAAAACCACCAGTAACATGCTACCAAGTTTTCACTCTTCTGAAGTGAGCTCTGTGAGGAGCCAACCCTGTTAAAGGTTACAATAACACACTACTAGGTGTGACCTGGTTAAAGGATTTAATCACCCTGTCAGGAGTGGCCTTGTTAGAGGACTTAGAACATTCCACCTGAATGTCACCATTTCCAAATGAAACTAATTTTTTTAAGATTAAGAGAGATTACAAAATATTTACATCTATAAAGTACCTTCCTTAAATGTTCTATATGCTGATATGCAATCTTTCTATAAATGGTGACATCATCTAGATAAACTAAGACAAATTTATACATCAAATTTTTAAAATCCATGTCCATAGATTTTTGAAATGTAGCACCTACATTTGATAAACCAAATGGCATTCTTCTATATGTCATTATTCCCCATTTAGTAGTGAAAGTTATTTTAAATTGATCCTCTCTTCTCACTAACACTTGATTGTAACCAGAATAAACATCTAGAAGTGAAAACCTTTCAGAACCAAAAACACACTACAATATTTGTTCCATTGATGGAAGACATGTCTATCTCTAAGAGATTCCCTATTAAGGTCTCTAAAATCCACACACAATCTAATCTCCCCATTTTTCTTCCTTATAAGAACTTGATTTGAAACCCAAGAGGTATATTTAATTGGGAATATTATTCCACTATCAAGAATTTTATTGAGCTCTCTAAGCATTAGGGTCTCTAATTTGGTGTTAATTGGACTTTTCCTTTTCCTGATTGGCCTGGAATTGGGATCTAATTCAATAGTACATTGGGTCAATTGAGTTTCAAACCCTTTCAAATCAACATAATACCAAGCAAAGAAATCATTGAATTCTTTAAATAAAGTAATAAGAATCTCTTTATCTTGAGGAGAGTTGACTTTACCAACCTTTAGAAATTTATCTTTGAATATTTCCAACTCCTCATAATGGTATTATCTAATGAGCATGCTGGTTTTGTTCTTCTTGAACTGATCATCAAAATTGAAGATAGACTCCAAACTGGCCATTCTTTTAGGGATTTTATTTGATTTCAATTGCATAATCTAGTCACCAATTGTTGTTCCACTTTGTTGTCTTTAGGAGCTGAAAAGACATCTTCTTTAGCCATAAAGTTTAAAATATTCTCACGAGTGTTAAAAACATGTCAGTTAACATCATTATTGTTGGAGATTTACTTCTGTGTAGTTAGTTGATTATATGTTTGTCATTGATGACAACATATAATATACAGCAGTGTCCTATATGTACTTATTAGAAAAATGATAGTAACCCTTACGTAGTTATACTCATGTTGTAGACATTATTTGGATGCGTTATTCATACATGCAGATTCAAATATGAAGGTTTAGTTGAGTTGTGTAAATCTCGTATTGATAGTTACAGTTCAGGAGATTATCTATTAAGAGCCAACATGTTTACATTGGTTCTTGAGTTGAACCTATCTTAAGGATATGTGTGTTTCAATTCATGATTAGTTATGAGTTAACCATTTTTTGTTAAGAGTGGATGTCATGTTTCATCTGGATCATGTTTTTTGAGATAATTTGGTGGAGCCGACTCATTAAAGCATCGCATCTGTTCAGTTTGAGTTGCGCAGACTTAATCTTGATTGCATGCTTAGTTAAGCTGACAAGAAAGTTGATGAAGTGTTTCCAATAGCTTTCGTGACCTTATACTTTGAGGAAGATACTTATAGTAGTTAATTTGTGAATGCTATGTGTGAATGAGAAGATAAGAGATAGAAAAAGTATAGAGTAGAATATCAGTTGTGTTTCATTCATCAAAGATCTATGTGAAGAAGCAGTGGAAGCATATAACACATTGGAACTAATCAATATAGTAGGTCTATTCAATAGTTCATTATCAGACATAGTGTATATCTATTTTACACAAGGTTGTAGCCTTCACCATTGAAGCAGTGAGCTTTTGGATAGTGAGTCCTCACCCCTAACAGGGTTATTTGTAAAACACTCCTAACAGGGTTAGACCCTTAACCAGGTCACTATACTTATTGAATTATAAATAAAAACTCCAAATAGGGTTGCAATATCTTCTTGTATCATCTTAAAATGGAAGCACTTCCATTTTGATAGACTTAGCACCCTCATTTAGTATGATTGGCATATTAGATTTGCATCTGTGCTTGATTATACATGTATAGATGAAGTTAGGGTTAGGATCTTATGGATTCTCCTAGATTTATCTCTCCATGGCTCTTCTCTCTAGGTAGGATCTATGTATTGATCCTCCTAGGCCTCATCCTACTCTCTCTCTGGGCCTCTAGACCTTCTTAAACACTCTGGCACATTCCCCTACCTTTCTAGGTCCCCGACTGATCTGGAAACCTTTCTGCAACTATTTGGAGACCTGCCTGAAATCTTAGGTCAAGGTCAAGGTTGACCCTGACCTAGGTCAAGGTCAAGGTTGACATAGACCTTTTCCAGGTGCTGGTCCCCACTTTAAAAAATAGATCTTATTGGGGTCTGGAACTTAAAATGGGTCCCCGGGTTCAAGGGCGGAAGTGTTTTCTCTGATATTTGAATTAATATGTTTTCTCCTTAGTTGGAAAATGTGATTGGATCATGATTCAAGGTGAAATTTGAATTTAGATCCCTTGCATTACCCTAGGAGGCCTATGTTGAAATCTCTATATAAACACTATCTTTTGCCTTCATTTGATCATGAAATGAAATTGGGAGATGGCATGATGAAACGATGCAAACAAGCAAGAGAATGGTATAGAAGGACAAGCTAGGTGGACATATCATCATCTTCTATCAATAATTTTGAAGGATAATCTATGGTATATCTTCATTGAAGCAAGAAGGCTCTCTCTTTAGATCTACTATTTTCAACATTCAAGCATTCAAAGGATATTACCATGGGGTAGCAATTACGGATTGTGAGTTGATAAGAATACTTTAGCGTTGGGGGCTTGGTATTCTTTCTTTATAATATTCAAATCTATGCATTGCTTTCTCATTTTCATGTTATGTTAGGGTTGTTAATCTAGAAGATTAGATCTTGATATTACATGTTTACAAAACTCTCTCTTCAAGAGATCAATACACACACACATTACATTCTATATTCAGCTATTTTTTGAGGTGGAGATCACCAAAATGGGGGTTTGACTAAGGAAAAACCCTATATAGCCACCCCAAAACCCCTCTTACAGATATTTTTAGGTGCTATTTTTGAGAGTTATAGGTACAAAACAGTGGATTTGAGCCCAGATCTGGATACCCTTTTCAGCAAACTTTTAGGATCCATGAACAAAGTCACTTTCAGATCTATGCAAGTCAAAGTCAACATTATTAGGTCAGGGTTGAAATTTAGGGGTCAAGGTCAACCTTTTTCATAAGACGACATCAAAATGGAAAATGATTTCTAGGTTTTGTTTGTCTCTGTGTTCCAGTTCGGTATCAACTGTCAGATTTTCCAGAAACTCAATACAGACCTCAAAAAATGAGTTTTTCCAGATCTGCTATGTTATGAGGTAGGTATCTTTTCCATTTATTTCTTATGTGTTCCTCAAGCTATTTTATCATAATAATTAAGTGTAAGAAAACATAAATTTGGCATTAGGATCACGCTTTACTATATTACATAAATCTTATTTAGGGAATCCTTCTTGTGTCACTATATTTTATCTTACATTTTGGTGAACTCGCGATAGACAACTCTTTCTTTTTCATTGGTGTTAGATTTATATTTTATATTAGATTTTACATGCATATAGAAGTAGACTTTCTTTTATACTTTTCCATTTATATGTCAAAATGCATAAAAATTGCAAAATTACTTTAAAAATACAAAAACATTTACATTTTTCATGCTTGTAGTGTTTCAACATGTATGAATTTTGTTTTGAATACTTTGATGAGTATTTTGTTGTAAAAAAGGATAGATCCCTTAATGAGGTACATGGAAGAGAGGATGAAAATTGCTCTAATGAGATCCACATGGATCCCATTCCTATTTCATCCCCCTCCACAACCTCTTCACTTGACTTTTACCATAGAGTGTATGCATGGTTACCTCCATATTCCTCTATTTCCAACATTGAGACACCTAAAATATTATTTCCCAAACCTTTAATGACAGTAAAAGGATGTCCTCAAATAACTATTAAGGGAAAACCTAGAGATCCCTTGGATTTCTTTAAAAACATGGATTATGTTTCACATGCTTATCGCACATGAAATAATCTTCAACCTACTACCCCAACAACTTTACCTCCTTCTCAACCCATGCTTCCTCAAGAACCTAGGTTACCTTCTTCTTTCAAGGAATATGATTTAGTGGAACAATTATGCACTACTCCCACTAAGATATCTTTATGGGAATTACTTCAAACTTCCCCTACATATCATGAGGCATTGCAAAAAGCCTTATCTACTTTCCCTGCCACGCCTCCTAATCAAGAGAACATTAATTCATTTTTGGAGTGCATGCATACTATGCCTTCTGTACCTCCTATTATATTTTCTGACAAAGATTCACCTACTGTTGAGGTGCAAAATCAATATGATGCTCTTATGGTTGTTGTTTCTATTAATCAGAGTATCATTCATAGAACATTGATTGATAATGGATCTGCGCTTAATTTTTGTAGCATGGATATGCTTAAGGAAATTAAAGTTGATCTTACAACTATTCAACCCAAGAATATTCCTATTTGTGGATTTAATAATATTGCAAAAAAAACTTTGGGTATTATTACATTGTCTATTAAAGTTGTTCATGTTCTTCTTAACACTCCTATCCATGTTATGCCAGGACCACTCAATTATAACCTTCTATTAGGAAGACCTTGGTTACATACTATGCATGCGGTTCCTTCTACTATTCATCACAAGGTTAGGTTCATTTACAACAACCTAATGTACACATTACATGCGGATGATGAACCAAATCCTTGTTTAAACACAGAATATGCTAAGGTTCTTGAGCCTATACAATCAACTAAAAAACTTGAACAACCACCTGAGGTTAAACAAGATGAGATCCCATCTTCCTCCTTGATGGAAGATGATTGGGGAACGTTAGATTTTAATCCTAATTTCATAGGAGAATACAAAGTGTTAGATTTGGAATTGATGAAGAACAAACTGAGTTTGAAAAACAAGTTTTTATTCCCTCTTCGCTTTCTGAGGTGTTAAAAAGTAACTTTGTTGCTGCTTCTCATAATGAAACAATTGAGACAATAAAACCAGATTGTTATGACATTGTGGCATATGCCGCTCCTTTAACTCAATTTGATATGGCCGACAGGTATAGTTCTGGTTATCATTTACTCAAGAAACCCAGATTCAATGGAAAAGGTTGTGGTAAGTATGAACAAGGTATACAAGTACCCCTGGCTAATGAAGGTGGTGATTATACTTATGTGTTAGGATTTAATACTTATAGGAAACCATTGATCTTTCCTCTTAATGTTAATCATATTTGTGGTGGACATTTGAACTTGGTTAATCCACTTCTCCTTGACATGGATCAAAAACCAAAGTTGGATGTCTTTCCTAAGGATGAAGCTCTTGCTGATTTTTTAGGAGCTTATCAAGATCTACCTACATTTCATCATAAAAGGAGAAGATTATATTGTCTGAATAATGAAGCTTATTTTGGAGAACATGATGAATCAGATATTTCCCCTTTGCCAATGGATTCTCCTGTAAAAAATAATTTATTAATAACTGAGACCATTCAGGTTCAAGTAGATGAGAATGATGAGGAAAGAACAATTAAAATTGGGAGGTTTTTGAATCAAGATGAACATGATCAATTGGTTTCTCTCTTACTTGAATACAAAGATATCTTTGCTTGGATATATTCAGATATGCCAGGTATAGATCCCAAAATCATCACTCACAATATTGTTCTTAAACCCAATGCTAAACCTGTGAAGCAAAAAATTTGTAAGATGAATCCTAGCATCGCTTTACTAGTAAAAGCTGAAATTGAAAAATTACTGGGTGTAGGATTCATCCGCTCTATTGATTATTCTGAATGGATTTCCAATATTGTGGCTATTTCTAAAGGAGGAAACAAAATATGAATGTGTACTGATTTTTGTGACTTAAATAAAGCATCCTTAAAAGATGATTTCCCGTTACCTAATATTGACTTGATCGTGGATTCAACAGTGGGTCATGCATTATTATCCTTTATGGATGGACTTTTAGGTTATAATGAAATCTTTATTCCTATCGAGGATCAACTTAAAACTACATTTATTACACCTTGGGGGACATTCTATTGGGTCATGATGTCTTTTGGATTAAGAAATGTGGGAGCTACCTATCAACGTGCCATGACTTTGATTTTTCATGATTACATTCATAAGATTTTGGAAGATTATGTGGATGATATTTTGGCAAAATCTATACAAAGAGAAGATCATGTATTCATTCTAAGACAAATATTTGAAAGAATTTGGAATTATAACATGAGGTTAAATCCTAAGAAATGTGCTTTTGGAGTTGATTCTGGAAAATTATTAGGATTTATTATTTCCAAGCGAGGCATAGAAGTTGATACTGAGAAGATTGATGCTATTGTTAACATGCCTCCTAAGAATATTTCTCAATTACGTAGTTTACAGGGTAAAATACAATCTATTAATCACTTTGTTTCTAACCTAGCCAATAGAAATATTCCTTTTACTTCTTTACTCAGAAAAGATACTACCTTTTCTTGGAATCAGGAATGTACTTGAAATCTTTTGAGCAATTTAAAGCATATCTTGCTAAACCTCCTATCTTACAACCACTCAATTTAATAAACCCTTTTATCTACATACTTCAACCACAATTAATGTTGTAAGTGCATTGTTGGCCCAACATGATAATGGTGGAAAGGGAAGACCAGTATACTATATTAGTCAAACCTTGTTGGATTATGAAACATGATACACTCAACTAGAATGACAATGCTTGGCTTTAGTTTATGCTTGTCAAAAACTCTGGCATTACTTAATGTTGAAGTCAATGTGATTGTTAAATTTGATCCTTTAAAACATCTTTTCTCAAAAAATGATCTTTCTAGTCGATTAGCTAAATGGGTAATGTTGCTTACAAAATTTGATCTTAATTTCATCCTTCAAAAGTCAATTAAAGGATAGGAATTAACTGATTATTTAGCTGATGCACCTTGCCCTTATTCTAATACACATGTTACCTTAGCAGAATTTCCTGATAACAATATATTAGCAATCAAACAAGATGACATTTGGGAATTATATTTTGATGGCTCTAGATGCAAGACAGGTGCTGGGGTGGGCATTATCTTGATCCCTCCTATGAAGAAACCAATCCCTATGTCATATAAATTAACTTTTCCTTGTTCTAACAATGTTGTGGAATATGAAGCTCTTATAGATGGTTTACGGACAACTTTATCCCTTCATATTAAAAACTTAGAAATTTATAGGGATTCACAATTGATTGTGGAACAAATCAAAGAAGGTTATCAAACTAAGAATGATAAGATGGAACAATATCGAGATTTGGCTCTGGATATTCTTTCATAATTTTCTTCTTACACAATTAAAACTTTACCTAGGAAAGATAATCGACATGTGGATGCCATGGCAAGCACAACTTCTTTGGTTTGCCTCAAGAACAACAAGGAAGACTTTTAATTTACTATACATACTCTTAAATTCCTTGAAATTTTTGATAAAGTTACCGTGGATTGTTGTAATTTTCATTTAGATGAATGGTATTCACATATATTTCATTTTCTGAAAGATAATACTTTTCCAGAATTAGCAACAAGGAACACACATAATCGTATTAGAAAACTTGCGGCCTGCTATATCATTTTAGGGGAAACACTTTATAAACATTCTTACAATGGTTTATTGTTAAGATGTCTTAACAAGATTGAAGTACCTATAGCTTTAACAGAAGCTCACTCTAGATCTTATGGAGGACATTTTGGTGGAAAATCTTTAGTTAACAAACTTCTTAGAATGGGATACTACTAGCAAACAATGGAACAAGATTCTTTTATATTTGTCAAAAAGTATCCTCAGTGTCAACAACATGGTAATTTAATTCATGCTCCTACTCGCAAGCTTCATAATCAAGTTGCTCCGTGGCCTTTCAGCATTTGGGGTTTTGACCTTATTGGAAAAATCTCACCAACTTCCTCTCAAGGACACACGTACATTCTCACGGCTACAGACTACTTTAAAAAATGGGTAGAGGCTATTTCTCTACATTCTGCTACTATAGATGTTATCTGTGATTTCATCCTAAAAAATATTATAGAACGATTTGGTATCCCTTCAATGATAATTTCAGATAATGGTACATCTTTCAAGAACAAAGAAGTCACAAAATTCATGGAGAAATATCATATACAACATAGATTTTCTACTCCTTACTATCCTCAATCTAATGGTCAAGCTAAAGCATCAAACAAGGTTATTGAACAAATATTAAAGAAAATAGTCAACAAACATGCGAAAGATTGGCATACACAACTTACTTATGCCTTGTGGGCTTATAGGACTAATGTTCACACAGCCACTGGTACTTCACCTTATAATCTTGTTTATGGGACTGATGCTATCATGCCTTTGGAATTAGAAATACCATCTTTGCATGTTTCATTTCATGGGATCATTGACAAAGATACTTTTCAAGAACAACGATTACAAGAATTAGAAGTGTTAGATGAACAATGAATAAATGCTTTGGAACACATTAAAGCTTATCATAAATCACTCCAATAATAGTATAATCATAAAGTAATTGAACGATCATTCAAGGTAGGTGATTTGGTCTTATATGAGAATCAAAGGAATGTAAATTTTTTACCTGGTGAAAAAGGAAAATTTAGTCCAAATTGGCTTGGACCATTTGTTGTAATTGAGGATTTTACTTCAGGTGCTTATAAAATCACTGATATGAATGGTGTTCCTCTTAGGGAACCTATTAATATCATGCATCTCAAACATTATTACCCTTAATCAACATTTCTTTATGTATGTATGTGTTCCTTATATAATAATTATTTTATAAGTTATGTAATTTAGAATACATTCATACATATTTTCCTTTCCTTTTTTTTATTAAATTTTATGCATTGATGAAAATAAAAAGAAAGTAATCAACCATAGAACTAATTGTTCCAAAACAAATTTTTCTTCATAAATAAACATTTCAAGTCCAATACATATATGGCACAAAGGGTCATATCTATCAATCTTTATCTCTATACTCTGAAGGTCGGTGGCTCCCAGATCTATTAGATCTATGATATGAGGCTAAGGATCTTAGAATGGTAGTCCGTGTGCGACTCCTCGATATGCTTATCTCCTGGATCTGCTCTCGGGCTCTCTCTAAATAAGTCATCAATCTCTCTTCCCTTTCCTTGCACAATCTCAACTCTCACCACATGCTTAGGAAGATATCTGCATGTCTTTTGGTATCCCTCTGTCCCTCATGGGACTCTCTCTCACTAGCTAACAAATGGTAGGATATACATGTATCCTTTAGAACCTCAGATACAAAGCTCCTCCACTCTGCTACACTTCCTGCAAAAAAATCAAAATGTCAAGTTTACTCAATCTCTTTTTTCTAAGATAAAATAATTATTCAAATATATTCTAAAACTATATCATACCTGGATCTCCGGCCTGTACATCACTAAAATGTCTATATGGTGGGGGCATGGAATGACTACTCTCCCCTAACTCACTCTGTCTAGGCCTCAGTGGTGGGGTCTTTGTATGTGCTCTGGGAGGTCACTATGATCTCGAGGGAGTAACATAAACTGGAATGATCACCGATGTCTGTACCATGACCTGGGGGTATCTCTACTACTTCTTCCTCTGCTCTCTCCTCCTCCATAGGATCTCCCCCAAGGGGAGGCTCCTCCTCATCTCTCTAATTCTCCTCCTCCTCCTCCTCTCCTACTAGTATGTCATCCCCTCAGCGGTTCCTCTCTGAAGGACCTGGATCACCTGTGGGGTAGTCATTAGGAAAGATAGGATGGGTCCCCTGTAAACTCCAGTATCTGATATACTCTCTAGTCACACTGGCATAGGATAACTCAAGTGCTACCTCTATATCCTTAGTCTCATCTATATCACTATCCACAATATCAGCTACTATCAGTCAACATATGGCGCTGGGTCTCTGATAGTATCTCGTAGGATATACATATTGAGGTAATGTACGAGGAACCCCATGTACCAACCCAAACTGTCTCATCACTCTATCATAATAATATGACATCATGACATGATTAGTTGGACCTTCCAATAGATTATGTTGCTATGAGTGTCTCAACTGATGTCAAGTATCTGACCACTCTACCATCTCATAGTAAGGTCTCCATATCACATCTATACCTGGTATACAGTCAAAGCATACCCTCCAAAAGAGAATATCTCCATGCTGCCAGACATCTGTGAGTGGATATGCACAGGCTCTAGGTGTGCTCACATCTACCATCATAGGAGTACCCTGTGGTCATGTACATGTAAAATTCTCAAACATCCAAACCTGTAGCAGGATGCATACCATCAGACTCTCCCACTGGTACCTCACCAACTAACTCATATCATGATAAAGATGGGCCAACATACTGTAGCCCCATGTGATAGTGACCCTGTCACTCTCCATCCTACTTACAAGATGGATGAATGGTGCTAAAAACATTGTACCCTTTATGCTGGGCACTAAAACCAAAGCAAGTATACATAACATCACCCTTTGTACTAAGTGTGTTGGACCTGCTAGTATGGATGCCAATGATATGTGATCTGATCGGGTCCTCATCTGTGCCACCCATCCAAAACAATACTCCATATCTACAAACACCTCAGATGAATCCCATGGTCCTCTTAGTCTAAAAGGCTCACCTTAGACTGGAAGCCACATGATCCTATACACATCCTCCAGTGTGACTATGATCTCTCCTGCTGGAAGATGGAAAGAGCATGTATCCTCATCCCATCTCTCTACTAGGGCCGATATCATATGCTGTTGGAACCTTAGCTATGGTAGGACTGCTACCTAGTATAATTCTATGTCTCTCAATAACTGTATCCCATCATGTTGTAGCTCGGCAACACTCTTTCTGACAGATAAGAGTAACCCTCCAAAGGGATGCTCTTGCAGACTGACTGGATCCTGCAAGAACAAATATGGATGATATCAATACTTCTACATCAAACATCTGCTATACCCACCTGACCTAGTCAAGGTCAACCTTTTTGGGTCAAGGTTGACCTTTTTGGGTTAGGGTTGACCTTTATGGGTTAGGGCCGACATTTATGGGTCAAGGTCAACCTGGCCCCAAAAAGGACAGAACCTCCCTAGTTAGGGTTGACCTTTATGGGTCAGGGTTGAACTTACTAGGTTAGGGTTGACCTTATTGGGTTAGGGTTGACCTTCCCTATAAAAACATCGAAATTTCAATCATAGATACTAGAAATAGAGACATACCTCAAGCAGTGGTTGTCGGCTGGCTAGGCACTCTCCCAGGACCTCCATGCGGCTCACTCAGAATTCTTCTCTCTTCGGCATCCTATCTCCTTCTCGAAACTCTAGAAATGGTAAGAATGAGGTGGTAAGTGTCTCTTTCTCCTATTCATAGTTGGTAAATTATGGTTTTTATAGGGTTTCATGTGAGAATATCTAGGTTAAATTTGAAATTTCCCTTTATATGCATTTAGATAAGCATCTACTCTTTTCATCATAACTTGAGTTTGGTAGCTCTATTTTCAGTGTTGTCAGAGGTGTTGGAATTATGATTCAAATAGCTAACCTCTTAAATTAGTTTAGGAAGATTTAGGAACCTTCTAACTAGTTTAGGAAAGGAATTTTTCAACAAATTACATATTCAGTATATAGAAACTACCTTATCACCCTGTTTCACCTTCCATAAACTCGTAAGCCAAATCAGGGGGGCATAAGGGGATCTATATACTTCTCAAGATCATCATAGTAAGAATCAAGTGTTTTCGACATTAACCTTGTGTGCTACAGGTTGCGGATACTAATGGTTCCTTGTAGGAACTTGACATTGAGGACTTAGCTATATCCTTTTTATATTCTATGATGTTCTCTTACTTTAGCTTGTATATTCACGTAGTATCATATCTAAGCTAAAGTGGGGGCTAAATGTATCATCTTAAAATAGAAGCACTTCCATTTTGATAGACTTAGCACCCTTATTTAGTATGATTGGCATATTAGATTTGCATATGTTCTTGATTATACATGTATAGATGAAGTCAGGATTAGGATCTTATGGATTCTCCTAGATTTCTCTCTCCATGGCTCTTCTGTCTAGGTAGGATCTATGTATTGATCCTCCTGTGCCTCATCCTAGTCTCTCTCTAGGCCTTTAGGCCTTCTTAAACACTTTGGCACATTCCCCTACCTTTCTAGGTCCCCGACTGATCTAGAAACCTTTTTGCAACTGTCTGGAGACCTGCCTAAAATCTCAAGTCAGGGTCAAGGTCAACCTTGACCTAGGTCAGGGTTGAGGTCGACATAGATCTTTTCTAGGTGGTGGTCCTCACTTTCAAAACTAGAGCTTATCAGGGTCTAGAACTTAAAATGAGTCCCTGGGTTTGGGGGCGGAAGTGTTTTCTCCTTAGTTGGCAAATGTGATTGGATCATGATTTGAGGTGAAATTTGAATTTGGATCCCTTGCATTGCCCTAGGAGGCATATGTTGAAATCTCTATATAAACACTCTCTTTTGGCTTCATTTGATCATGAGATGAAATTGAGAGATGACATGATGAAATGATGCAAACAAGAAAGAGGATGATATAGAAGGACAAGCTAGGTGGACATATCATCACCTTCTATCAAGAATTTTGAAGGATAATCTATGGTAGATCTTCATTGAAGCAAGAAGGCTCTTTCTTTAGATCTACTATTTTCAACATTAAAGTATTCAAAGGATATTACTATGGGGTAGAAATTATGGATTGTGAGTTGATAAGAATACTTTAGCCTTGGGGGATTGGTATGCTTTATTTGTCATATTCAAATCTATGCATTGCTTTCTCATTTTCATGTTATGTTAGGGTTGTTAATCTAGAAGATTAGATCTTGATATTGCATGTTTACAAAACTCTCTCTTCAAGAGATCAATACACACACACATTACATTCTATATTTGGCTATTCATGGAGGTGGAGATCACCAAAATAGGGGTTTGACTAAGGTAAAACCCTATATAGCCACCCCAAAACCCCTCTTTTAGATATTTGCAAGTGCTATTTTTGAGAGTTATAGGTACAGAATAGTGGATTTGAGCCCAGATCTAGATACCCTTTTTAGAAAACTTTTAGGATCCATGAACAAATTCACTTTTAGATTTGTGTAGGTCAAGGTCAACATTATTGGGTCAGGGTTGACATTTAGGGGTCAAGGTTGACCTTTTTTATAAGATGACATCAGAACAGAAAATGATTTCTGGGTTTTGTTTGTCTCTGCGTTTCAGTTCGGGATCAACTATCAAGTTTTCCAAAAACTCAATACAGACCTCAGAAAATGAGTTTTTCCAGATCTACTATGTTATGAGGTAGGTATCTTGTCCATTTATTTCTTATGTGTTCCTCAACATATTTTATCATAATATTTAAGTGTAAGAAAACATAAATTTGGCATTAGGATCTCGCTTTACTATATTACATAAATCTTATTTAGGGAATCCTTCTTGTGCCACTATATTTTATCTTACACTTCTAACAGGGATTATTATAATAAATTATAGTTCTTTGTGGGTTCTAATTCCCACTAGGGTTTTTACCTTTTGGTTTCCCCATAGCCAAATTGTGGTGTTCTGATTTGTGTTATCTGAATGTGTATTTTCTTTATTTTATTCTATAATTAAAAGGAGAAAAGAATATAATTAGCTGATAATTGATTCACCCTCCACCCCTCTAAGTTATCCTTTGGGACTATTCTAACAATTGGTATCAGATCCAAGTGCCTTGGAGAGAAAGCCTAATATATTAAGGTAGATCAGATGGCATACTTCAGAAAAGAGAGCCCTAAGTTTGATGCAGAGAATTATCTAGATTGGAAGAACAAAATGATAACACATCTACAGTGTGTTGGTTTTGAAATCTTTGAGATAGCCACACAAGAAGTTGTTGTTCTGTCTCTGAAATACCTTGCAAAATATGATTCTACTAGTAACCAACAGGAATAATTCACCACCAATGCTATTGCCAAAGAAGCCCTTATAAGTGCTTTATCAGATAGTGAATTCTCTGAGATCAGGAAAGTAGATAGGGTATACACTATATGGAAGTATTTAGAAGACATGTTTGAAGGAGATATCCAAGCTAAAAATGCACACAGGAAGACATGGAAAAATAAATACAACAATCTTGAGATGTTACCTGAAGAGAACATTAGAGCTTACAATCAGAGTATTAGTGAAGAATTTTCTGGAATCAGAAATAATGGTGGAGAAATTTCAGAAGAAGACATTATGGACAAATTGGTGACTACATTGACAGTAGACTATGAAAGCAAGGTAAATATCCTAGATGAGATGAAGAAATTTTAAAAGGACTTCAAGAGAGATAATTTGATCAACAAGATATCTACATTTGAGATATCAAGATTGAAGATAGAACCTAAAAGTGAAACAGCTTTCAAAGCCACAATCCATGGTAAGAAATATCTACACATCTCAAGTAATAATGAGAAAAAATAAGTTGATACAGAAATAGAAGAAATCATTTCTATGATTTCTAAAAAGAAAGGAAAGGCAAAGGAAAGTATGAAGGATAGCTGCCATTTAAATTTTTCTCATGCGACAAGATTGCCCATTTTGCATCCAAATGTCCTACAAGAGTTAAAAAGTTCAGTTCTGAATACAAGCCCAAATATACTAAGGAATGCTACCATGCTGAAGATGGTGTAATAGATAAATATTCAAGAGAAGATGAAATTAGTTATGTTTCCCTTAAAGACATGGAAAAGTTACTTGAGGAAATGGACATTGTAGATGAAAAGGAAGCAGAATAGTTAGTCTTAATTTCCAAAGCAGACATTAGAACTGACTGGATCATTGATAGCGGATGTTCTTACCACATGACAAGAGACAGAGACAGATTTGTATATCTAGATAAATAAAAGGTGGTATGGTTCTTTATGTATATATCAAGATATATGATGTTCTTTATGTTGATGGTCTACATCATAACTTACTAAGTGTTGGACAGTTGCTTGATAAAGGATATTAGTTGGAATTCAAAAACAACCAGTGCATCATTAACAACAAAGAAGGAGACATGATTGCATCAGGCTCAAAGACCAAAGGTAATATCATTCAGCTCAATTTCGAAGTAAGTTGTTTTGCTGCAAAAGTGGATGATAGTTGGCTATGGCACAAGAGACTTTGTCATATCAATTTTGACAACATAGTCAAGATAAGTAATGTAAAGGTAGTAAGAGACCTTCCAAGTATTGCAAGACTATTTTACACCATGTCTAGGGAATGTGTGATGGGGAAGCATGTGAGGACCTCATTCAGGAGAAAATAAGACTCTGCTTAAAACAAATTAGATATAATACACACAGACCTATGTGGACCTACTCAAATAAGATCTTACTATAGAGAAAGGTATTTCATTTTATTTATTGATGATTTCTCTGTTAGAATGAATTTAGAATAACTGAGAGGGGAGGGGTGAATCAGTTATCCTCAGGTCTAGATGTAGCAAATAAAACTTTTTGTGTTTCAGATCTACTCGGTAGCAGTAGCATATGTCAACAACTTTAATCATCCAATTTACTATCTAATGTAATCAGCTTGTAGAAACATAACAATAAAACAAACCATAAGCATTCACACAAGTTTACACAAGTATTTAACGTGGAAACCCAATATGGGAAAAACCACCAGTAACATGCTACGAAGTTTCACTCTTTTGAAGTGAGCTCTGTGAGGAGCCAACCCTATTAAAGGTTACAATAACACACTGTTAAGTGCGACCTGGTTAAAGGATTTAATCACCCTGTCAAGAGTGGCCTTGTTAGAGGACCTAGAGCATTCCACCCGAATGTCACCTTGTTATAGGATTTATACAAATGACTATTAGGTCAACCTTGTTAAAGGATTTAACTGATACAATGGTTAGAAAGTAATGAACAATTGTAATATAATACATACAACTTACTTTGCAAATTCAGATCCAATTACAGCTCTAATGTTAACTTTCTCGATGGCTTGCATTGTCATTTCAATCTTTTGATCTTCGTAGAAATATGTTAAGCAATCACACATGCAACTCTCTACTTTTGCATTCAGCCTTCTCTGCTAGGTCATGCCAATCAGTAAATCAACTATGCAATCCTCTTGCATACACACATGTACACTAGTCAGTACATCCACACTTGTACACACTTAATGAATAACCCCCTGAGGTTATCATATACCTCTCTGTCTAGGTCAAATAAATATTTTGTTTCTTAATCAAGATTGTAGATCTTAGGTTAGGTCAGATCCAATAGATCATTCCATCATTGCATTACATTTACTTCTCCAAAGTAGTCTTTAATTAAATCTTGAAACCATGCATTAATTATCATTACCCATACATTAAATGATGTGGATCAATCTTTAATTAACTTTACATATCCCAATAAAATTAACTAAATCAGCCAAAGATCTCAAATCTCATCGTTAATCCAATTAATGTAAGTCGGCGAACATCACTGTTTCCACTCGACAATTTCGCTAGTGGTTGGCACTGAAAAAACTTGCTCATCACAAACAACTTCACTCAGCACAAACAACTTTTCTTGGCACAAGAAACTTTGCTCAGCACAAGCCAAACTTGCTTGGCACAAAATAGCCAGAAAAATTGTCTTTGAAAGATAAACAACTAATTACTTTTCTAGAGTGCCAACTAATCAAGTACCCTTTTATTTGCCTTAACTCAACCATTTACTTGGTCTTCTTGTTAAATCTTCTTCATCAACAATAGATATGGTACTCAAACATATAACAATAGTCTCACCAGTTAAGGTTTGACATCAATGACAAAATAACAATTGCTTGCATTGTCACTTTGTAACAATATCCCTCTTTGGCATTGATGCCAACACAAAACATTAAAACAATGATTTAACAAGCATAGTTACCATACAATCCAAAAAAAAATCACCTGTGTTCCTTGATATGAACAAATCTTCATTAATGTCTTTAGCATCATTCTGATTCTCATCTGTAAAAAATTTCTCCCTCTGTGTTTGTAATCACACTATAATCATCTTTGTCTAATCATCTGTAGAGTCCCTCTGAGTAGATAATCACTTCAATGTTTTCAATAGTAACTTCTACCTCTATATAATTCTTCCTTTATGTAATCTAATCTCTTCTAGACAATCTCTCCCTCTAGGAAATCTAATCTCTTCCTCTAGGTAATCTCCCCCTGTTTGAAAACAATGCCAAAGATGTCGATATCTTTGTCATGTAGATCTTTAGTATCATATTGATCCTATCATCTTGATTATGACTGATTTTTTTTTTTTGTCCTTGTCCAACTTCACAACTTTAGTCAACATCCTAAAGTGTGACTTACTGTACATCAATGTATCAAGTATTCTGAATATAATATTTGATGTAACAGTACCATACAAAACATAATTATCCTTAGTTAGGGGAATCACCCCCATTTTACCTTGCATATACTCATGAGAATCCTTGGGTAGTTCCTTTGTGAATATGTCTGCTAATTGTTGTTTTGTGTTCACATAATCTAGTCTCACTTCTTTATTCTGAACTAGCTCCCTCAAGTAATGATACTTGATAGCTATATGCTTTGTCTTTGAGTGCATAACAGGGTTTCTCAAAATATTAATGGTACTCATGTTATCACAATATATGACAACTAGTTCAGTGATTTCTTCCTTCATACCCTTTAGTAATATCTTCAACGACACAATGTTAGAATAGTTGACTATTGCTACTACATACTCGACTTCAGCTGTAGATTGTGAGGTGCAGTTCTATTTCTTGCTTTTCCATGAGATCAATCTCTTTCCTAAAATAAATGCTCCACCAGTAGTACTTTTCCTGTCATCAACATTTCTAGGCCAATCAGAGTTAGTGTAAAATCTGAGTTCAAACTTTTCATTCTTCTTGTAGTATAGACCATAGTCATCAGTTCCTTTCAAATATCTTAGAATCCTTTTTACTACCATCATGTGAGTTTCCTTGGGGTTAGCAGAAAACCTTGCAAAAATTCCAATAGCTAGGGCAATGTCAGGTCTACTATCTACAAAATATTATAGTTTTCCAATCATTGATATGTAGAGTGTTTGGTTTACTTCTTTTGTGTCATCATTTTTTGTTAGCTTTTGTCTAGTAGCCATGGGTGTACTCACTGGTTTGGACTCTTCCATTCCAAAAAAATTTCATTATCTCCTTGATATATTTAGATTGAGTGATATAGATACCATTCTTCATTTGATAAATTTGTAAGCCAACAAAGAATTTTATTTCACCAAACATAGATATCTCAATCTCAGTTTGCATCTCTGTTGCAAATTTTCAACGTAACACATCTTTTCCACTAAATATGATGTCATCTACAAATTTTTCAGCTAATAATGTACCTTTGTTTTTCTCTATCTTTAAGTATAGGTTGTTTTTGTCATTGGCTCTTGCAAATCCAATCTTGATCAGATAATTGTGCAATCTCTCATACCATGCTCTTGGTGCTTGCTTTAGTCCATATAGTGCTTTGTGCAATCTGCAAGCCATATTCCTTCTGTTTGGGTCAACAAAACCATCAGCTTGCTCAATATACACTTCTTCTTCCAAGATACCATTGAGAAATGTAGATTTCACATCCATCTGATAAAATTTGAATCCTTTATAGGTTGCATATGCAAGTAAGGTTCTAACTCCTTCCAATCTTGCAACTGGGGTGAATTTTTCACTGTAGTCAATTCCTTCCTCCTGTGCATAACCCTTGCATACCAGTTTAGCTTTGTTTCTTATCACATCTCCATGTTCATTCAGTTTATTCTTGAATACCCACTTTTTACCAATTACATTTTTATCCTTCAACCTAGGTACAAGTGTCCAAGTCTTGTTCTTCTCAATTTTTTCAATTTTCACGTTCATTTCCTGTATCCAATCTTAATTTTCTAAAGCATCCTTCATTGTTTTGGGCTCAAATTCACATAACAGACATGTGCCATTTTTTAACTTACTTCATGTCATAACTACAAAATCCTTTGATCCAATGATTTGATCAAAATTGTGGTGTCTCCTCACATATTTTGCTAGAGTAGGCTCAGTCCTTGCTTTAGGTTCATTGTTTATATTCAGTTCTGGTTGATTCTGTGACTCAGCATCTCCATCAGATAGCTCGACATTCACTTGTTGTTGCTCAGCAACTCCACTCTGTGACTCAACAAGTGCTTGCTATTGCTTGACAGTAGCCTCATGTAATGTATTAGAATCTTCCTCATCTAGATATACAAATGATCTGTAGCTTTCAGGTTCTTATGTAGTTTTAGCTTCATTCCTTTTTACAAAATCATCAATTCTAACATTTTTTCTTTCCACCACTTTGTTAGTATTAGAATTCAAACATTTGTATTCTTTTCTTTTTGTTGAATAACCAAGGAATATACCTTCTTCACCTTTAGCATCAATTTTTCCATTTTTATTGTCCTTCAGTATAAAACAATTGCTTCCAAATACTTTAAAGTACTTTACACTAGGTGCATAACCATACCAAAGTTCATAAGGTGTAGCATTTGTACCTTTCTTGACTTGTACTCTATTTAGGGTATAGACTGCAGTACTTACAGCTTCTTTCCAGTATTTCTGTGCAACATTTTTCTCCATCATTAGTGTACTAGCATAGTCCATGATAGATTTGTTCCTTCGTTCAACAATACCACTTTTTGGAGGAGTCCTGGGTGTGTACATCTGTCTCTTTATGCCTTGGTCATTGCAATTACTGTTGAAATCATTGGAAATAAACTCTCCACCTCTGTTAGATCTTAAGCATTTCAAACTTTTCCCTGTTTCCTTTTCAACTTTAGCTAAGTACCATTTAAATAACTGGAATGCATCAGATTTTTCTTTGAGAAATATTATAGTCATCATCCTTGAATAATCATCAACAAATAGAATAAAGTATCTAGAACCATAGTAGCTTCTTTCTCCAATGGGACCACAGAGATTAGTATGGACTAATTCCAGAATTTCCTCTGAAATATGTGTTTTACTCTTGAAACTAGACTTAGTCATCTTTCCTAGTTGACATTGTTTACACATAGCATTCTCAGGTTTCTTTAACTTAGGTGGCACTCTAACCTTTTTCAATTTACTTATGCTTACCAAGTTATCAAAGTTCACATGACACAACCTCTTATGCCATAACCAAACATCATTGTACTATGTAAACAAACATGTTTCTTGAGATAAATCCAGATAGAACAAGTTACCTTCAAATTGTTTTTAGGAGACCAAAGCTCTGATACTAATTGTTAGAATGAATTTAGAATAACTGAGAGTGGAGGGGTGAATCAGTTATCCTCAAGTCTAAATGTAGGAAATAAAACTTTCTATATTTTAGATCTACTCGGTAGCAGCAGAATATGTCAACAACTTTAATCATGTAGTTTATTATCTAATGTAATTAGCTTGTAGAAACATTATAGTAAAACAAACCATAAGCATTCACACAAGTTGACACAAGTAGTTAACATGGAAACCCAATATGGGAAAAACCACCAGTAACATGCTACCAAGTTTCACTCTTCTGAAGTGAGCTCTGTGAGGAGCCAACCCTATTAAAGGTTACAATAACGCACTATTAGGTGTGACCTGGTTAAAGGATTTAATCACCCTGTCAGGAGTGGCCTTGTTAGAGGACTTAGAATATTCCACCTGAATGTCACCTTGTTAGAGGATTTATACAAATGACTGTTAGGTCAACCTTGTTAAAGGATTTAACTGATACAATGGTTAGAAAATAATCATTAGTTGTCATCTGATACATACAAATTACTTTGCAAATTTAGATCCAATTATAGCTCTGATGTTAAGTTACTAGATGGTCTGCATTTTCATTTCAATCTTCTGATCTGCTTGGAAATCTATCAAGTAATCACACATGCAACTCTTTGCTTTTGTATTCAACCTTCACTGCTAGGTCATGCCAATTAGTAAATCAACTATGCAATCCTCTTGCATACACACATGTACACAAGTCAGTACATCCACACTTGCACACACTTAATGAATAACCCCCTGAGGTTATCATATACCTCTTTGTCTAGGTCAAATAAATATTTTGCCACTTAATCAAGATCGTAGATCTTAGGTTAGGTCAGATCCAATGGATCATTCCATCATTGCATTACATTTACTTCTCCAAAGTATTCTTTAATTAAATCTTGAAACCATGCATTAATTATAGTTACCCATACATTAAATGGCATGGATCAATCTTTAATTAGCTTTACATATCCCAATAAAATTAACTAAGTCAGTCAGAGATCTCAAATCTCATCATTAATCCAATTACTATAAGTCGGCCAACATCACTATTTCCAATCAGAAATTTCACTGGTTCTCGGCACTGAACAAACTTTCTTGTCACAAAAAACTTCGCTCGATGCAAACAACTTTTCTCAGCACAAGCAACTTTGCTTGGCACAAGCCAAACTTGCTCAACACAAAATAGCCAGAAAAACTAACTTTGGAAGATAAACAACTAATTACTTTGCCAGAGTGCCAACTGATCAAGTACCCTTTAATTTTCCTTAACTCAACCATTCACTTGGTCTTCTTGTCAAATCTTCTTCATCAACAATAGATATGGTACTCAAACAGATAACAATAGTCTCACCAGTTAAGGTTTGACATCAATGACAAAATAACAATTGCTTGCATTGTCACGTCCAACATTCTCAAGGATGATGTGGGTTGCATTCTTAAATGAGAATTTTGAAGCCTTTGTGAAATTCAAAATATTCAAAGCTAAGGTTGAGAATGAATTTGGAATAAAACTAAAATGTCTAGGATCAGATAGAGGAGGAGAATTCACCTCTGACTAGATTTATGATTATTCTGAAGAACATGGGATCAAAAGGCAGTTGAGTGCTCCTAGAACCCCTCAGCAGAATGGGATTGTAGAAAGAAGAAACAATATCATACTTGATACAACACTCACTATGATGATTGAAGGAAAATTTGCGCGCACCTATTGGAGAGATGTAGTTAATACATCAATCTACACTATCAACAGAACACAACTAAGACTAGACATAGATAAGACACATTATGAACTTTTGTTTGGTAATGCACCTCTAGTAAAATGCTTTAGAATATTTGGCAGCAAGTGTTACATCAAGAGAGATGATGGTGTTGGTAAGTTTGATGCTGGAAGCGATGAAGGAATTTTCCTTGGATACTCTAATAAAAGCAAAGCATATAGATGTTTTAACTTAATATTGAAGAAGATAATTGAAAGTACTCATGTAAATATTGATGAGAAGTTTATGGTTCAAGAGAGGTACTATGAATATGCACCTATGATTGAAGATGAACCTAGGCCTAGTAGTAAAGACACTGTTATTGAAGAAACATTTGATTGCATTGATGTTTCATGCAATGACCCTGAATCAAGAAAAGAAGAATCACAGATTATAAAAGAGGAAGTCACACCTAAAGTTCCAAAATTCACATCTAGATACCATTCAAAAGATGATATCATTGGAGATCAGAGCAGTAGTGTTTTGACTAGATCTAAAGCAAAAGCTTTAATAGTGGATGAAGAGGTATGTTTACTTTCACAAATTGAACCCTTAAGTTTTGAATATGCTTGTAATGATTCTGACTGGTAGAAACCAATGCAAGAAGAATTAGATCATATAAACAAAAATGATACATGGAAATTGGTTCCTAGACCTAGTGATAAAAATGTGACTGGAAAAAAGTGGATCTTCAGAAACAAGATGAATGAAGAAGGTACAATGGTAAGAAATAAAGCAAGATTTGTATGTAAAGGATATGCGCAAAGAGAAGGAATATAATACACTAACACATTTTCCCCTATGAGCAGACTGGAAGCCATTAAGTTATTTTTGGCCTATACAACATTCAAAGACTTTAAAGTATACCAAATAGATGTCAAGTCGGCTTTTATGAATGATAACTTAAATGAAGAAGTCTACATAGAACATCTTAAGGGATTTAATCTATCAAATAAACCTGACATGGTATGCAGATTGAAGAAATCCCTCTATGGTCTTAAATAGGCCCCAAGAGCTTGGTATGAGAGACTCGATGGTTACTTAACCAAGATTAGATTCAAAAAGGGAGTAGCAGATTGCAACTTGTTCATAAGATAGACAACTGATGGAGTATTACTTGTTTCCATCTTTTTTGATGACATTATAATTGGAGGTAATGACAAGCTTAGTGCAAAATTTGCAAAAGAAATGCAGAATGAGTTTGAAATGAGCATGATTGGTCCTATAAAATATTTTTTGGGATTAAATGTAAAGAAGAAAAATAAAGGAGTATTCATAAATCAGTCCAAGTATGTGAAGTAAATATTGAAGAAATTTAAGATGGAAGAATGTAAGACAATATGCACTCCTATGATAACATGAAGCAAGATTTCTAAAGATGATAATTCCACAGTAGTTGACAAGACATTTTACAAATCTATGATTGGAAAACTCATATATCTTACTCAATCAAGACCTAATATTTCTAATGTAGTTGGCATTGTTGGTAGATTTGTAGCTGAACCTAAACAAAATCACCTAATGGTTATAAAGAGAATATTCAGATATCTAAAGGGAACTATAGAATATGGTTTATGGTATCCTAAATCATAGAATGTAAAACTTCATATGTACATAGATGTAGATTGGACAGGTTGTATTGATGACAGAAAGAATACCTTAGGAGGAGCAGTATTTCTTGGAGACAGGTTGGTTTCTTGTACAAGCAAGAAGAAGAATTGTATCTCTCAGTCAATAGCAGAAGCTAAGTATCTTGTAGCAACATTGAATTGTTCAACAATGGTTTGGATCAAGAAGATGGTTAATGACTTTGGTATTCAAATTGATTATCTTATTTTTATTCATTATGATAACACTAGCACTATCAATATGTCAAAGAACCTTGTGATGCATGCAAAGAAAATTCACATTGAGATCAAATACTATTTTATGAGAGAAAAATTTGCAGACAAAGAATTAAAATTGGACTATGTGAGCACTAAAGAATAGTTGGTAGATATTTTCACAATGCCTCTATCAAAAGATACTTTTGAGTATGTTAGGGAGAAGTTGGGAGTAATTCTCTTTCCTGAGTCTGATTAGATGATGCAGCAAGAAAAATCAGTCCTTGGTGACTGATGAATGGTTGACTACTCTACTTCTGGAGTAGTACCTGTGCCTAATTGTTTATGGCACCCTTTTCCATTGATGTCAAATGGGGAGTATATAGTAAGGGGGAGCATATACTCTGGGGGAATATATAATCATGTAACTTAAAACACAGTCAAAGGAGCTACAATAGTATAGAGGAATCTTTGATGAGGATATTGAGAATATTGTAAAAATAAATAGGACACCATGTGCTCATGATGTTTTTAATATCATATGTTGCCATAAATGTCAAAGGGGGTGATTTTTGGAGATTTACTTTTGTGCAGTTAGTTGATCATATGTTTGTCATTAATGACAAGATATAATATACAATAGTGTCCTATATGTACTTATCTAAATAGTGATATTAACCCTTTCACATTTATACTCATGTTTTAGACATTCTTTGGATGCCTTGTTCATACACATAGATTCAGATATGAAGTTTCAGTTGAGTTTTCTAAATCTGGTATTGATAGTTATAGTTTTGGAGATTGCCTGTTAAGAGCCGACATATTTACATTAGTTCTTGAGTTGCACCTATCTTCAGGATCCATGTGTTTGGATTCATGATTAGTTATGAGTTAACCATGTTTGGTTAAGAGTGCCTATCATGTTTCATCTGGATCATGTTGTTTGAGATAATTTGGTGGAGCCGACTTAGTGAAATGTCACATCTATTCAGTTTGAGTTCTATGGACTTACTCTTGATTGTGTGCTTAGTTAAGTTGATAAGGAAGTTGATGAAGTGTTTCCAACAGCTATCATGAACTAATACTTAGAGGAAGATAATTATAGTAGTTCATTTGTGAACGCTATGTGTGAATGAGAAGATAAGAGAGAGAAAAAGTACAGAGTAGAATAACAGTTGTGTTTCATTCATCAAGGATCTATGTGAAGGAGTGGAAGCATATAATACATTGGAACTGATCAAGACAACAGGTCTATTCAATAGTTCATTATTAGATATAGTGTATATCTATTTTACAGAAGGTTGTAGCCTTCACCATTGAAGCAGTGAGCTTTTGGACAGTGAGTCCTCACCCCTAACAGGGTTACTTGTAAAGGACTCCTAACTTGGTCAGACCCTTCACTAGGCCACTATACTTATTGCACTGTAAAGAAAAATTCCTAACAGGGTTGCAAGATCTTCTAACAGGGATTATTATAATCAAGTATAGTTCTTTGTGGGTGTTAATTCCCACCGGGGTTTTTACCTTTTGGTTTCCCCGTAACCAAATTGTGGTGTTCTCATTTTTGTTATATGAATGTGTATTTGCTTTATGTTATTCTATAATTAAAAGGAGAAAAGAATCTAATTAGTTGATAACTAATTCAACCTCCCCCCTCTCAGTTATCCTTTGGGACTATTCTAACAATTATCTAGAATAGATGGCCTTACAACAATCTTAATGTGAGATTGATCAGTAATTACACCTTTATTTTCAGAAATTGTGGCTTGAGAACCAATAGAAACTAACCTATCAGCATGCTGATTTTTATTTCTAGGTACAAATATCAGGTTGAATGTATCAAAATCATCTAAAATATCTGATATTCTGGCCTTATATACTTTTAGAAAATCATTCTTAACAACATGCAAACCTCTCACCTGATTGACCGCCAATTCACTCTCCAAATTCCCTCAAATATTTGACATTCCTTTTCCTTTCCCACTCTAACCCCTGTATCAAACCTTCATATTTAGCCACATTATTAGAATAGGGAAAAGATAATCTAAATGAAGCATAATTTTTTTCACCATCTGGAGACACAAGCATAACCCCCACGCTAGCTCCATCCTCATTTCTAGATCCATCAAAATATAAAACCCAATGCTGATTAGGTTGTTCAAAATCAGCATCATAGCCTTTATTAAGTTTGGCATAACATGATCTGCTTCACATATCATATAATTACCAAAACCAGTATCATAAATAACATTGTCTTAATTACTAGAAGCATTCCCAATGGCCCATTCATCCAACAATATATTAGGGATCCCCTCTATTTGAGTATTATTTGTTGGATAATCCTTAATCTCATCAGCATCTATAATCACACAACTATCATTAATAGGGCTTGGTACATAGGGCTCTCTATGATCCTTGGTCAACAACTTTGATTTTATGGTTACTTGTGTGCCATACCTTGTTGGGTAAAAGCACAAAGAAATGTCACATTTAAGGACCACTTATTAGCACATCTAAATTTGATTATTTCTAAATAAGAATTAATTTTTCATCAAATATATGTTCTAGCTAGATTCATTCTAGCTAAGCTAGATAAGTGGTTAAAAATTTTCAATTGTAAATGTCTATTAAATGCATGTTTTATACCAATTACCAAAGATATAAAATTATTTTAAAAAATTGCTGTTTGAATAACCCCTACTCTTTTTAATGATATTTTTAAAAAATATAAAAAATACCCTTTTGTAGAGCTTAGAGTCAAGATTATTGTCATGTAAAGTTTATACTATTTTGATTAGATCTAATATATTATAATTTTAAAATACAAGTACGCATTTTAACATTTGAGAAGATGTTGCTTCAAATAAAAAAATAAATAGTAAATCATATCAATAAATTTTAAAATTTATAGTTAACACTAGAGTAGAGAGTCCTCTTCAAGAATATGTAATTTTTTTTCTGAATGGTGTAGATTTGATAGGGGATATTTTGTGGGAGATGAAAACTGCCGCTTTATGATAAGTTCAACTTTGAGAAGTTATAACAAAGAAAATATACATTGAAAACCCATCTTTCTTATTTTTTGTACTAGCTATACATTTTATCTATAACATATTTTTAAATCAGAGGAAAAATAGATTATTTGCATATACTAGTTTTGTGAGAACTAGACCCTAGATTTTCAGCAGCTTTCAACAATTGAAAAATGGACTTCAAAAATTAAAAAAATATGTCAATTATTTTTTGAAAAAAATTAAAAAATTATAGGCATGAGCTTCATCCCTTTTTACACATTTCATCAGTTTACATCATCCTCAAATTCTAAATACAAATGCCACTTTTTATGTCATTAAAGTTGAATAGCTTCAATGTTGTGGTCCTTTTCCATTATAAAAGTGTGACATAGGTTTATACTTTTACCCTATTATAAATAGAATATGAGAACAATCTGATGAGAAACATCCACCTATCTTTGTTGTAGAATCCCTAGATAGACATAGGGAAAAATAAGGGGGAAAATCAATGACATAAATATCCTGAGTAATAGAGAAGTTTGGGCAAGCATGAAGAGTAAAACTTGCATTCTTGACAACTCCTAAGGTATTGACTGATGAACCATCCAACTAAATCCCTCCCTTCTCAAGAGTTTGAAGCTTCAAATAAAGTAAATCTACAAATTTATTAGACATAAATGTATTGGTTGCACCACTATCAACCGTGCAGTTATGTACTAACTAGCTACCCATTATCAAGGATACATTAAAAGGAGGTGGCTTAACATTTGAAACTTGCTTACACTAGTACATTTGACCTTATTTTTTTACTAAACAATTTGACCATCAATTAAAAAGGTTTAGGTTGATCTTCAATTCTTCCAGCTTCAAGTGATTCTTTCGATGGTTTTTCCTATTGAATAATTGATGAAAAAAGTTTGACAATATTTTTGGTCATCTGTTTGACCAATGGGTGTCAAAAATTTGACTAATCCTCATCAAAAAATAGGGTAAAATTTACTAGTGTTATCATTGTTTAATGTTGTTCCTTGAACTTTTGCATCCTTTGTATTGACCAAAACAATCCTTGAAGGTTTCTTGAAAGATTTTTGTGGGCTCGCTACACCTTTAGATAACTCTTCCTTAAGTAATTCTACTTGCCTTGGAATGGCTAGAGAATCCCACATAGAAATAGAGAAATTCATTTTCTTCATGTTATCAACAATATTGAAAGGAACAACAAAATGTACCTTTTGAGGAGATTTAGTAGTGGTCATATTTGTGTGCTTATGAGGTTGATCCTTGGTTGAGAAAGAGGTGTGTTCTTTCAATATTGAAATAGGAGTGGTGGGTGTTGATTGAGTTGTAGCAGCAACTTTAGCAGTCTATTTCTCTATTTCTAGAGTTCTTTTCTTTACTCTAGTGTTTGATGATACAAGCAGATCATTACTCACCCCAAAAAATTCTTCCTCTTACCAATTAATAAAAATAGTATCTGGAGTACATGGATCTAGTTGTTGTTGAGTCTGCTTAATGGGTGCATCTTGTTGTGAACCAACTATACTTTTGACCATTAAAGCATGATTCAACACCCCATTGGTGCACTTTGACTGATTGTGAGGCTGACCACAAGGATAACACCACTCATATTCATCTAAAAGGTTATTTTGATTAGGTACAATATCTTTAACCACATTATGTGGTGCAGGGTTGTAAGGTCTATAAGGCCTCTGATTCCAATTCTGCCTATTTGAATTACTATTTCCTTGGTACTGTTGTTTATTATCTTGATAAATAGGCTAGTTAGGATGCTGTGATGAGGAGCTAGAAAACTGATTTTGAGGATGAACTATGGGGTTTCCTTGAGCTTGCTTCCTTTTAAGGTTTACCAACTCATTTCCAAAGGTTTGCAATAAACTCTCATTTTTTTTGTTGGTTGTCTTTTATACTTTGTAGCTCATTAAGAGTGGCAACATGCAATATTTATTTACTTTTGGAAGATGGTAAAGGTGAAAGAGGTGGGGTAATCAATGGAATATTAGAATAAATTCTAGGAAATAAGGGCATAGGTGGCCTTATATCTATCTTTCCCACTTGAATAATATTATTCTCTACTCTAATATCAATATCAAAAGCTTGAGGCAAATAATTACCCCCCATTAATTGAATCATAAATGAGATGTCACTATTCAAACTCTTAAGAAAGTACAAGAATGCATATTTAGCAAAGGGTCTTACCATAGGAGGGATTTTGTTCCAAGTCTTTTGAAAATGTAGATTGAAATCGCTCATCTTTTCTTGTGGAGCCCTTCTGATACTTGTAAGTTGTTCCACCAAAGAAACATTATCAGGTTTGTCTTCAAAGAACTTAGATAATTTCTTACCTGGTGCATCCCATATAGAAATAGATCCAACTACAAGAGTTTTGAACCATTCCAATGCTTTTCCCTTCAATGATGCATCCAATAGCTTCAAATCTACATCCTCCATGAAGTGATGAACATTACAAAGAGAAGAAATATCCCTAACAAGTTCCATAGAAGTTGTTTGTCCTTCTCCTATGAAAGATGGTAACCCTTTTAAGGTTGCCAATGGAATATTTTTGTGATTGGAAATCCTCAAAGGGTTCCCCTAATCAAAATGTACAAATGGTAGTTGTCTAGCCATTCTTGGAGGTGTTGTGGTAGAACTAGAAGGTAATGACTAATATGCCTCTGCTAGTTGTTCAAGAACCTAAATCTGAAGTGTTGGAGGACTTTCAGAGGACTGTAGATAAGAATTTTTCAATTCAATATTTTAGGAGGGAGGAGTTAAACTCCTTACAAAACTTTTCTTCCTTGGTCTTCCTGGTTTCCTACCCCTTACTACAAGCTAAAAGGAAAACTCTTGTTGATCCCTAGGTACTCTTTGCAAAGTTTAGCCTCTCCTAGACTATGAAAACTATAAATACTCAAATTGTTTTACGCTCCTCATTTTGATTCTACTCATGTATCACAAGGAGTCCCACTAGGTGTGCAAAAAATTATTAAGTACGTAAAATATCACCCTCACTCAAGTATTATGGCACAATGACATCTCATGGAAACAATAGAAACCTTCCTGAGTTTTGGGTGCCACTGATTAGGAAGGAATCTCTGGATTCTAGGGTGACTCCTATTGAATTTGGTATATCACCTATAATCGACTCTCTAGTTGGGAAAAGGGTAAAAGGATAACTTGAAAAATGAATAAATTAAAATTGAGGGGGTGATATACCAAACTAATTTTAGACTAATCATAATTTCAAGCAGGGATCAACATGAAATATACTACTGAGACTTGAAATGGACATTCACTATTTAACGTATAGGTTGACATAAGTGTAAAGGAAGAAAAATCTTTCTTTCTTTTATTTTTTTTTAGGGTTTGGTTGTGTATATTTATAACCTTTACATTTAAATTGTGGTTGTATTGAAATGTGATTATGAGGAAGATAATATGTTTCACCTTTATCCCCAAATGCACAAATGCAAGATCCAAGTTGATCAACCCAAAAGAGGGATTAATGCACAAGTGAATCAACCATTTGGAAATGAAAACAAAGAGTGAGATCTTAAATTTTTTTAATTGATTATATAGATATGATAAATGACAGTAATTGAAAAGGATGAGAAGAAGAACAAACCTTAAGGAATTGTAGATCTGGAAAATGTTGTTTTTTGAGGTCTGTAGACTGTTTCTAGGAAATATGAAGTATGATCTAGAACTAGAATGCAAAGATGAACAAAACCTAGAAATATTTTTCTTATCCCACACCATCTTATGAAAAAGGTTGACCTTGACCCACAAATGTCACCCCTGACCCAATAATGTCAACCCTGACCTGCACAACATTGGTAGAAAATCTGTTCATGGAGCCCAATAGAAAGATGAAAAGGGTATCTATATTTGAATCCAAATTGGTAGTCCCAAACCTGTATCTATAAGAAAAAAGAGGTTTGTTTGTTGGGGGGGAGGGGTTTTGCCTTAGTCAAACCCAGGTTTTGGAATTAACCTTAAATATATGTAATTCAAATTGTAGAAGTAAACAAAGTAAATGCATAAATTTACCTTGCTTGTAAAAATTCCTTATGGAAGATTCAAATCCTTGGATCCACAAGTATACACTAAAATGTGGAATGTAGAATGTAGGATGTCTTCCATCTCTTGCTTGTAGATCTCAAACACCAAGTCTTGAATGGGTTCTTGATTTAGAAGATGCTTGGAAGAAGGTGGATGGAGAGATCACCAAAAGGGCACCATGTAGCTTGAGTTCTTCAATGGCCTCCAATGGATCTCCTTCATGAAAATGAATGCTAGAATGTTGTAGGATGGATGAAGGCTTGCTCATGATTAGAAGACTTCTTTTTTACTCAATATCGCTTAGAGAAAATGAGAGGAGAAAACTTCCTTTTATATGAAATTAGGGCACAATCTTCTAAGGAGGCTGACATAGGATAATAAAATTCCCATTAAATATTTTACCCTTAGGAGAGGACCTATATTAAATATAATTTATGAATTGACACTTTGGAACCCGAAACAGCAGACCCAGAAGCAGGAAACAACTTTTGCAAAGACCGACATCTGGAAATTCAGGGACCCCGAGATCTGAACCCTGGGTCAAGGTTAAGGTAGACCTTAACCTAGGTCAAGGTCAAGGTCAAACTTGACCTAGGTTAGGGTCAAGGTTGACATATACCAAAAAGGTCGACCCTGACCTTGAGGTCCAAGATCTCAGGTCTGCAATCCAGAATGTAGAAATTAGGATATAAAGAAGTGGAAAGTGGGGCAGAATAGGGGGAAAGCTAGGTCTAGATCAGGAACCCACTCAATGTGCTTAAAATGACCCCAAACCACTCACTCAGAAGGCTAAACCAGTCTATCATAGAAGTGCTTCCATTTTCTAACTATACATTTAGCCCCCAGTTTAGCAAGAGTATGAGCTCAACACAAACTCTTGGTAAAGGAGAACATACAGAACATACAATCTTATTGAAATCAAAAGGGACAAATAAATCCTCAAGCCCCCAAGGGACTTAATTCTTTATCAACCCTAAGATCATGATAAGAGAGACATCATCTAGTTAAAGATAGAAAGAGAGGGGGGTGTGATTATCTTTCCCAATGAGAACTTATGTCCCATTGTGAACCACACAAAAAGTGTAACCAGAGAGATGGAATTGAACTGCCTAGTGAATTTGGCTACTCACTAGTCAACCCATCAGGGAGATTGGTTCTTAAAGGGATCAAAAACATTGTAAACTAAAAACTGGTGGGATCGAGAGATCTATATAAATTTAAACTGGAGGGATCAAGAGATCCTAAAAGGTAAAATGTCCATGCTTTAAGGATTAGTTTTTAATCCATAAAGGGAAAAGTTTTAAGTCTTGAAAAGTATTTTGAACATGCGTGTGTGCAAAAGGTGAGTAGAGTGTATGCCCCCATGTTAAAGTCATTGCTAACACTTTAACAGGAGCAATGGTTTCAACAAAAATATAAACAACTCTACAGATTACGTTTCCACTACGAGATGCCCCCAAACAAAGACAACTCAAGGGAAATAAAACATAAACATACACAAGAGCATAGAAGGGATCTACCTTCTATGGGGTTAGTATGATCATAAGATAACATGTATATAGAAATATGATATTATTGCAAATGAATTGACATCATTCCCCAAATAAAGTAGAACTACAATCACAATGGAGGAAAGAAACTTAAGAGTTACGAAGAAGAATCTTTTTGAAACACAACCTAGAGACCAAAAAGAATTAGTGCTACCATGTCACAGATCCAAGCAGACTACACAAGGAAAATAGTTACAAACAATAGCACAAGTACAACATAACATGAAACAATATATAGAAGAATAAAGATACATATAGAAGAATTGTACAACAGGTTTGATTCTTTTATCACCTTGCACCAACAAACTAACAAGGGTCATATAAAAGAGTCTAACAAACATTTATCAAATACATTATGGGAGAAGCACATTACATCATGCAAACACAAAAATGGATACCATTAAAGATAAGCCAATCAAGCACATTGCCGACCCTCCCCATCTTGGTTTATGTTATTAATGGAAGGTGGGCAACTTGCAAGAGGGACTATATCCAATACAGTAGAAATGATAGCCAGTTACAAACAAGGATCCTCTTGAGAATTGCAATGCTAGATACTAGGTGTATGTAAGGCCCACCCCATTTCCACCTTTCCCTTGACACTTCAATGTCGAAGGATTAAGGGATGTTGTAGTATCTGGATGATTGGTAAATCCCTAACAGACTGGTACCTCAGGATAGAGCTATCTATTGTATCTTCATATCAGTACCTATTTTAGAGTCACAATGACAGAGGTGATATCTCTAGGTTGTTAATTGTGTAAGTGAATCTTGGATGTAGTATGTTACCCTGCGGATCATAGATCCAGCTAGACTATTAAGGGTCCATTGAGTACTTTTGTCGAAAGGAT
>MU225686.1:962932-976494 GCA_018584345.1 Thuja plicata | reverse complement strand
TATATATATATATATATATATATATACTTATATGCATATTTAATCTTCTCCTCCACCATTAAAGAAATTCCAGACCTGCAACTGTTAATAAACAAAATAATAAAAAAAGTTAAGGGAAAACAACTTGAAGAGAGGAGAGAATGAAAATGTAAATTTAAAAGTGTATTTTTTTTATCCCTAACCCTAATTTCGAATTAGGGTTAGGATTTTCAAATTGAAGAGAAATATAGATGGGAGGGAAATAACTTTTTGTTTCTCCTTTAGACTATTAACTTTTCTATTTAGCCACTTAATAAAGGGATTATATTTACATTCCCTCTACTTCACATGTTATTAAGTAAATTTAGTTAAATCTTTTTAGATTATGAATTCTTAGTAAAGAAAAGAACTTAGTGAGTAGGTTATATCTGGAAATTTCATTTACTAAGGAAAAAGTTAAAATTGCAATATAATTTCTAACATAAATGTAACCCTCTCGTAATAATGTTGCAACGTCTTGAATTAGATGGATTTTTATTTGACAAGGTTTTATTAGGATATCTAGTTAATATTTATGGTACCGCACGCTAATGTTATAGCATAATTATAATATCAATTGATATATTATAAGTATAGTAACTTAATAATAATTATTATAATTATTCAATATATATCATATTTATCAATTAATTCCATAGTTTTTATTGATTCATAAACTAGATAATATTTAACATAAACTAATGTTACCCTTGAAAGTATTAATTGGTTAAAAGTACATTGATTAAATGGGTATGTCATAATTATAGATTGAACTAGTGTTTAATCATTAAAAATGAATATTAATGTAAACGTTAAATTAAAATTTATATTCATCATTTCCATAAATGGACTACACAATTTTACAATCATATTGGTTCTATATGTACCCTTTTGGGATATGGTTAAACTATATTAGAATTGACGAAAACTATAACATTCAATTTCTCCTAGTTAACCTATAAGCTTTTTAGATCAATGATTGACGATATTGATAGAGGAGATGATCAACAATGTTCTTCGATACCATCCAGCATCATATGATTACAACATTGTTGAGGTTGATCACCAGAGTCCTTTTTGATCATGTCGCTGGATCCTCCTTCCCGCAACTTCAACGTGGAACTTTTCACTTTAAAAAAAAAAAAAAAATTTGTTGGTTGTGTTTTGACCTGAACTTTTGGGCATGACAGTGTAATTGTTAACTGAGTTGAAAGCATTTGAGGTAGATCAATATCAAGATCAATGGTCTCATATTCATCACTAAGATCAATAGGATCATCGAGAGTGTCCTCCTCATCAAGGTTGATTGAAATAGGTTCTAAGATGCAAATAGGATAATCATACTCATTTATCTTAACATCATTACGAATATTGACTTGTTTCGACACATCAGGCATAGGTTGATCAAAAGAAGGTAAGGATTTTTGAATACCAGAAGCACAGGCTCTAGCATTAGCTCTACGCTTCTTATGACATTCATTAGCAGATTTGTAATGTTTAGATTTTCTTACCACATGTTGAGAACTAGGAGGAATGACCAGAGATTCCTTCATAGGTTCTATGGGAGGATTCTCAATAGGTTGTGATGAAATAGTAGAAGTTTGAGTAGTATAATTAGAAGTAATTAATAAAGGAGGTATGGAAGGTGTAGGAAAAAGACCACGGTAAGGATCTATCTGAGGCATACTTAACTCAACAATTTTGCAATGTTTGTAAGCTTGGTATGAATGAAAGAGATGATTAGGGTGAGGAGGACATGAGTTAGGTAATTAGGGCCAAAAGAAATCAAGAGTAGCACAATCTCTAGGCCTAGAAGGTTGATATGAACTATGATTAATTTTCTTAACTTCTCCATTATGAATGAACTTAAGACATTTATGAATGGGAGAAGTGATAGAATGAATAGAATTTATCCAAGGTAAACCAAATTTGATTTGAAATTGATCAGAAGTAGGGATAATGATGAAGGTAGTATCTAAAAATTTACCACAAAGTTCAACAGGTAAGTTAATAGAACCAAGTGTAGGATAGAGAAAACCATTACATGTTTGGATCCATGCATCAGATGGATCATAATAATCATGTTGTAGGCCTTTCATAAAAATATTTTCCTTAGTAATGACATTTATTAAAGATGTGGGATCAACTAGACAACCACGAGTAGGTATCTTAGCAATCGTAGCATAGATATAAAGGGGACCATCAAGAGCTTTAATTGTTTTAGAATCCTTGAAGGTAATTAAAAGTTCCTTAGGTCACTTGTCCTTAGCTTATTTTTTATGTTTAGGTGGAATTGGAAGTTGAAGTAGAGGTGAAGGATCTTGAACAGTAAGTTGAGATGGCACAACACTCTCCACATTATTAACAATATGATTAAGATCATCCATATTTGAATCGTAAACGATATCCACAGAAGATGGTTGAGCTATAATATTCATATCATGTGTAGGTAAAGGATTTGTATAGATTTGAAGGTTTTGATTAGGAGGAGAAATAGATTTATTCCCATTACCATCAAAATTATCAATAGTTAAAGCTTTAGAATTAATTAAATCTTGAATTTTATGCTTTAGAGAATAACATTTTTTGGTGTCATGGCCATTCTGGCGATGGTATTGGAAAAAAGCTTTAGAATCAAAGGATTTTGAAGCTATCGTGGTGGGAAGAAGAGGTCAAATAGGAGGCAAGGTAATCATATTAGCACTTAACACCCTACTCATTATAGAATGCAAATTTTTAGAGAGAGGAGTAAATGTATGATTTGTACGGAAAGCAGAGGATGCAGAGGTAGCATTATTGGATGTAGCCACAACTTGATCAACAACCGCATTCGTATGTTTATTAATATTCACATAGTTGTTAGGTTTCTAAAACTTATTAGGATTAGGAGCATTATCACTCTTATCAACTAGAACAGGAGCCATTGGAGTGCTTCTCTCAAACTGACTCACTTGTAATTGATAATGGTGAAGTGATGCACACAATTGTTGAAAGGAGGTAAATTCAGTAAGTAGGATCTTATCTCTTATATCCTTTTGTAAATTTGCAATAAAAATATGTTGAATATCAATATCAGGAATAGGATAAGAAATTTGAGCATGTAATTTCTTAAATCTACCAATAAAGTCAGTCAATTTTTCCTTAATATTTTGTTTACAGTGCATTAAATCAGATAAGGACACTTGTGGACCAATGTTATTTTGAAATTGTTGAATAAAGGAATTACCAAGTTTAGGAGAAGAATCAATGGAATAAGGAGGTAAGGAACAATACCATTGTAAAGCCTTATCTCAAAAGGATCTAGCAAACAATTTAGCTAAGATCCTATGGTCATGAGAATAATCACTACAAAGGATTTGAAATATTTTAAAATGAGTAATAGGATCGCCTTTACCATTTTAATTCTCAAGATGAAGCATATCGGCTTGCTGAGGGATAGTAGCATGAATGATGTGTAAAGATAAAGGACTACCCATGTCACATGTAGGAATGCTAAATTTGGTTTGAGTTAAAGATGCAATTTGTTGTTGTAAAGATGACACAGTTTGAGCCAAAATAATAATTATGGAATCATTAGAAGAAACATGTGGCATAGAAATATTGGGAACACTAGGAAAAGTATAAGAAGTAGAAGGAATAGAAGACACAACTGGTGGAACATTAGGAACCATAGTTGGAAGAGGATTAGTATAAGTAAAAGGCACACTATGATATGAAGGTTGTGAGGTAGGTAAAGATACTGGTGGAACACTCACAGGGATAGGTGCACTTGGGAGATAAGTTGTCATCAAAGGAGGAGTGTAAGTAGGAATACTAGGTAGAGAAATAGAAGAAGGTCCTATGATAGTGACAATAAGTGTGAATCCTAACTCTTGAGCTTCTTGAGCTAAAGGTTTAACATTCAAATTCACAATATGAGTAATACTACATAATAAATTAACACCTTGGGTGTTATCATGGAGGAATTTCTTAAGAGCCTCTATAGCTTGAATAGAGTCTTGATTATGGTTTTCTTGGATAAGCCAATTTCCCATTTTATCAAGTTTAGTTGAAAGGTTTTGCACTTGTTCAAGAGGAACTCTTAAAGCATCATCTTCATCACTAGATGAGTGAGAAGAGTTATGCTGCATAGAAGGATTAGAATCTTGATTTATCAAATTATCATCAAGAATCCTAAGGAAAGGAGAGGAAGACTCAGGATAGAAGGAACCGATAAGTCTACGACTTCTTCTAACTGGGATACTATAAGTAGGAGTAGAGGTGGTATAGCTCATACACCAATATAATGTAAATCAACTAATCACAATATTTTGATTTATTAATTTTGAATGTATTTGAAATAACATGCAAGATCTAGCATAAACATGTGGATCTAACACCAAAAAGAAAGAGTTGTCTATCGCAGGTTCACAAAAATGTAAAGGAAGAAAAATCTTTCTTTTGTTTATTTTGTTTTAGGGTTTGGTTATGTATTTCTCTAACCTTTACATTTAAATTATGGTTGTATTGAAATATTATTATGAGGAAGATAAGATGTTTTACCTTTATCCCCAAATGCACCAATGCAAGATCCAAGTTGATCAACCCAAAAGAGGGATTAATGCACAAGTGAATCAACCATTTGGAAATGAAAACAAAGAGGGAGATATTAAATTTTGTTGATTGATTATAGAGATATGATAAATGACAGTAATTAAAAAGGATGAGAAGAAGAACCAACCTTAAAGAATTGTAGATCCATAAAATGTTGTTTTTTGAGGTCTATAGACTATTTCTGGGAAATTCAAAGTATGAGCCAGAACCAGAATGCAAAAACAAACAAAACCTAGAAATATTTTTCTGATCTGATACCGTCTTATGAAAAAGGTTGACATTTACCCACAAATGTTGACCCTGACCTACACAGTGTTGACAAAAAATATGTTCATAGAGCCTGATAGAAAGCCAAAAAGGGTATCCAGATCTGAGTCCAAATTTGTAGTCCTGAACCTGTGTCTGTAAGAAAAAGAGGTTTGTTTGTTGGGGGAAGGGTTTACCTTAGTCAAACCCTGGTTTTGGAATTAACCTTAAATATATGTAATTAAAATTGTAGAAGTAAACAAAGTAAATGCATAAATTCACCTTTCTTGTAAAAAGTCCTTGTGGTGGATTTGAATCCGTGGATCCACTAGTATACACTAAAATGTGAAAATGTAGAATGTAGGATGTCTTCAATCTCTTGCTTGTAGATCTCCAACACCATGTCGTGAATGAGTTCTTGATTTAGAAGAGGCTTGGAAGAAGGTGGATGGAGAGATCACCAAAAGGGCACTATGTAGCTTGAATTCTTCAATAGCCTCCAATGGATCTCCTTCATGAAAATGGATGCTAGAATTCTGGAGGATGGATGAATTCTTTCTCACGATTAGAAGAATTATTTTTTACTCAATATCGCTTAGAGAAAATGAGAGGAGAAAACTTCCTTTTATATGAAATTAAGGCACAATCTTTTAAGGAGGCTGACATAGGATAATTAAATTCCCATTAAATATTTTACCCTTAGGAGAGGACCTATATTAAATATAATTTAGGAATCGATGCTTTGGAACCCAAAACAACCAACCTGGAAGCGGGAAACAACTTTTGCAAAGACTGACATCCAGAAAATGTGGGACCCCAGGATCTGAACCTTGGGTCAAGGTCAAGGTCGACCTTGACCTAGGTCAGGGTTGAGGTCAACCTTGACCTAGGTCAAGGTCAAGGTCGACATAGACCAAAAATGTTGACCCTAACCTTGAGGTCCAAGATCTTAGGTCTGCACTCCAAAATGCAAAAATCAGGCTAGAAAGAAGTGGAAAGTGGGGCAAAATAGGGGGAAAGCTAGGTCTAGATCTAGAACCCACTCAAGTTTCTTGACATGACCCCAAAGCACTCACTTGAAAGGATAAACCAATCTATCATGGAAGTGCTTCCATTTTCCAAATATACAATAAGTATCTCACTATTAGGGTTTACATCTCAAACAATGCCCTGCTAATAAACATACAATCTCTGCAAATAGGTTGTATTTTAATATCTCAAAAAGGAATTAGGTCAATTCACTAACTTTTCTATAAAACACATGACACTGAATCATAAATGGAGAATAGGAATAAATATCAAAACTCAAAAAATATATGAATGATAAGAACAGTTGCTTTATTTCCTTCAAAATCTATAATGGTTATATATTAAGATGCAAGAATGTGCCAAGGAAAAAATATATCCACTTGAACACTAAAATGCACCAAAATGTAACCCCTAAAACTAACTATGAAATCCAAATATATACCCTAAGTGACCTCTTCAAAACCAAACTTGAAATTGAAGCTCTCCCTTCGTAAATAATCCTCCAATCAAGCTATAAACCCTAAATCATAGGAATAACATATGCCTTGATCTATACCCCCAAAGTTGACATTAAAAAATACACATCTTTTTTCTTGGTCTAACCCATCATATATGCAATCCCAAAAATCCTAACCCCAAAACACATATATAAAATAAATGCCTTTCGGCCTACCCTAGGGTCAATATGACCGACTCTTATACACATAAGGTTACAACTCTTTAGCAGCTCTAACATAATACTAACGTGCCATTTGGAATGAGAATCACAAAGTCCTTTGTTGTCAACCACTGCATAATTGAAGAGAATTGACTACTTCATGTACTGTGGATTTCAAAACTTATCAAGTTTTTCATTTTCTTGCATTGGTTATCAATTCCTTTGAATAAATTGTAAACAAAAAATGAAGGGTTTGAAACCCTAACAGCATGGTGATGAGCATGCTATGATTGAGGTAGTAATTATGGGTTTTCTTTCTTCCACTGAAACTTGGGCTATTTAATCTGGACTTTGTTATTGTTATTTGGACTTAGGCTCTATTGTTTTGGGCTCTTCTTAATGATTTGAAGCTAGAATCTAGTTGCATGACTTGGGGTCTTAGCCATGATGACTAGTGCTTCACTCTTATCTTTGTTGTTGGCAAGTGTATTTGAACATAGAGCTTGGGCTCTTTAATTGGAGTCATCTCTTTGGTTTGAAGCTTGGGCTTTGTCAATATTGACTCTCCACTACAGTTTTGAGGCTCTGGTTTAAAATTTCTTATGGAACTAGTGTTAACTCTTATGCATCTTGATCTTTGACCTAAAGATAAGTTATTTCTCTGCCTTTCTTTCCTCTTGTGTTTTTGGTCTTACTATTTAACTTTTTGCTGAATTACTACCCACGTTGTGTGGTTTTGATGTTTCTTCATAATACATGGCATTGATTTTGGGTTTCTTTTATGTCTGTTGCTCCAACTTTTGTTTGAACTCTTGCTTTAAATATTTAGCTTGAAAGTTTGATCTATTAAATGTCCATATGTTGTTTATGCCACTAGACTTTAACTTCTATCTGTAATAAGCATTTGGGGTGGTAAAATTTGCATTTTTAGCTCCTTTTGATTTAGTCCTACATTCATTAGCTATTCCATGTTGTTAAACTTAGATTTTTTCCTTAATTTGTCTATTTTTGTTTATAACCACACTATTTATAAATAATCTCCCTCTTACTATCGGGTTGCTCTAACTATGTCTCAACATTAGAAAGATGTGTACCATTTTATAAGAGCCTGAAGGATTATCTTGACCACAAAACTATGCCTCCTATAGGAATAATGTTTGTGGGGTTCGAGCATGGGCTTGTGACATCCACAAACATGACTGTGTTTAGTTGGCTGATAATTGCAATGCATTTTTCTATTGTTTACTTCTTAAAAGACAAAACTATTTCCTTTTCTTTGTATATGCATACTAATGTTGTATTTGACCTTTTACATTGTCTTCACATCAACATGATAGAATATGAATTCTTATTGTTACATAACTTTAAAAAAACACTTTTTATCTTTTCCTTTGTTCATGCATACCAGCACTTGCTTTGTATTTGATCACTCTGTATTTATCACTGGCATCAACACTGTTTGAACTCTCATTTACATTTACCTTTAAGGGCACTTGTTATGAACTGCATCTGCATACTAGTGTTTAGAAAAAATTTTATGCATCTTTTCTTACTATTTTTCTTACTCTTTAAACAACACCATCATTTTCTCTCCTCTGCACATACACAACTTTCTTTACATTTATTCATTATTTAGCATCCTTGGCATCACTGTTTTCATCATCAGTGTCTTTCAATGTTTCTCATTCCTAAATTGTTGAAATTATTGAATTTTCATGATAAAATTATAGCATTCACATGCTTTCCTTCAATTGAATTGTACATTTTATTTGCATAAGAAAAATGTTTATATTAGTGATATAAATGCATTTTTTAATTGATCCACCACTTCCTATAGCTGACTATTATGAACTACATTTCTTTTTTTTCTACATTTGATGCTCTGTTTCATGAATTCATAGCCTTCCTATTCCTTAGATAATGCATCTTGTGAGGTTCAAGCATGGGCTCATAACACTCACTGCACTTTTATTTGCTCTTTGATGTTAATAAATTCATAATTCCTTAGTCTTTGCACTTGAAAGTACTTATGTTTCTTATGTTTGATAACACCACCTGAGAACTCAAATATTAGAAAACATAATCAATTTGACATCTTTTATATTTGAATATCACGTGTCATGAATGCATATTCATGCATGATATTGTTTTGTTGATTGTGATCATTAACTTCGCACTACTCTGCTTTCCTGAAAAAGGTTTCTAAAGATACAGAAACTAATTCCCTTTAATTTAGATCTTTGGTTTGTAAAAGAAACATTTATTTTCATAATGTAGGAAGATAACCATAGATAGTAAAAGGTTTCATAGAGATATGTCCCTTTTGTACTACTATTCAGTTAGTGTAGATGAATATTTTTTCTTTGGATTCAAGTTATTGGTGAACATGCAGTTCTGAAAGTATGATTGTTGTATGATATCTTTAGGTTTTCATGCATTTCTATATCCGATTTGGATCTAACCCTTCTTTTTCTATGATGCAGGACAGAGGACCTAATGAAGACTTAGGATGATGCAGGACACATTGACATGAGCTAAAGAGATGAAGACAACTAGCCAAGAATGCAAAAGACACCTTAAGGCAATGCATGGACTCCTATTCCCCATATCTCTATCATACTTTCATTTCTGCATATGTTCCTCTAAGTTCCAATGTGAAAAATGTACCATGAAAAAAACATTCCCTATCACATTCAGTTTTGAATGCACAATGTAATGTCAAGTATGAATTGAAATTTCTAGAAATGATGAATATTTAGAGTACAATAGATCGGATGATATGAATGTAATGAAAATGTATCTCATCTACATTATCTCAATACTAGTTTTTAGAGGATGTACCTTTATGAAATTTCAGCTATTTTTTTGTTATTTTTGTGGATATAAAAAATAGGGTAAAAATTCTGGCAACTTATGTTGGATGTTTGCCTTCTAGACATGAACCTATATACCTTATTCATTGGGAAATGGAGTCCAAAAACATAACAGGTCATATACAACCTTTATTGAAATTAAACTGCACCTAAACTAAAGACTCATGCAACCTGACAACTAACTTTGTGCCAACTAAACTTGTGCCTGAAGTCACTTTATTTAAAATGAGACCCAAAGAGGCCTAGTGCTTCACAACACTTATTGAAATGAAACTTTTTCTTTGAGAAAATACTAACCCTCAAAGAAAATCTTGAAGAAGATGCCATTGAAAATCATTGGTCTCTTTACATTCAGTGATGACAAATGCCCCTGACCAAAATTTATCAAACTTATCATGTTGCCCTGGTCTACTTTTCAACACATCCAATTTAAGAACAAGATCATCTTCCTTGAACTCTCTAGGTGTAGCCTTCTTATCAAAACACTTCTTAGTTTGATTTTCTCTTAGCTCCATGTTCTTTAATGCTCAGCTCCTTTCCTCTTGTAGCTGCAATAGCTTAAGAGAGTCTTCCTCTTCAAACAACATCATTTGATCAGCTAGCTATAGGGGTGGAAACTCAGTAGAAATTTGTAACCTAGCTTCCCTACCATAAACTAGTACATAGGGTGAGCTTCCAGTGATCTTCTTTGGTGTAATTCTATCCAACCATAGAGATTCCTTGAGCTTGGAATATCAATCCCTTTTGTTCTCTTGTAAAGTCCTTTTGATAATCCTTATAAGGTTTTTATTAGTAGACTCAACAAGTCCATTACCCTTAGGGTAATAGTGAGATGATGTATTCAGATAGATCCCATTTTTAATAGCCCATTTTATTATTCTAGAGTCAACAAAAGTTTATACATTGTTAGAAAGGATTGATTAAGGAACCCAAAACCTAGTTATAATGTCTTCATAGAAGTTGAGAAAATAAGATCCAGTTGATTCCTTCAATGCAATTGCCTCGGTCCACATTGTAAAGTAGTTTGTATCAATCAAAATACATTTGTGACCTACACTAGAATTAAGATTAATAGGGCCTATGAAATCTACTCCCCACTTAATGAATTGTTGTTCAACAATAATAGGGTTCAGTGGAAATGCTTCTAGCCTTTATTTTCTTGAAAAGGAGCACATTTCTGACACTTTCTTTCCTGAGAGTGAGAATCCTTAAATAAATTAGGCCAGTAATAATCTGCTCTCAATATCTTCCAAGTTGTAGTCTTAGGGTTAAAGTGTCATCCACATGATCCATCATGAAATTTAGATAAATTATTTTTTTTTATCAACAACATCAATACATTTCAGTAGCATTTCATAAAATATTTCCTATAAAGCATTCAATTAACTAAAACATAAGGAAAGATTGTAATCTGAAATGCCTCATCTTGGCCTTCTCAAGATCAGGTGGAAATTGTCCAATCTACAAAAAATTGCTCATATTAGTCAACCAAGCTGTTGGTTGGTAATTAGGTACAAGATTATCTTTCAGTAAGATAAAGTCCTCCTTTCTTTCATCATCTCCTTCCTTTTTTTTACATTTTTTCACACAAACCCTTTCCTCTAACCAACTTAGTTACATGGATATGCACATCATGTTCCATAACTCTGGTAATCCTTCCTTCTCTCTTTTCATTTACTCTTTGTTTAACAAGAACTCCTTAATGCTAGGATGAGCTACCATCAAATGAACTTTGTTTCTATAAACCAAATGTTTAAACTTCTTCAAAGACTTAATATTAGCTAGTGCATGTTTTTCAACAAAATTGTACCTTAGTTTGTAGGCATCTATCCCTTTGTTGAAAAAAGAAACCAATTGTTCTAGATTGTCATCATTCTTCTACACTAACATAGCTAAAATAGTTTCATATCCTCCATAAGCATATAAGATAAAATCTTTAAAAAAATCAGGGTTACCTAATGTAGGAGCTGATGATAGGGATTTTTTAATCTGTTCAAAACTTGATTTTCCTTCTTTAGACCAGCTTAAAGGCACATTTTTCTTCAGTATTACAGTTAAGGGTTTTAAAAAATTGGTAATGTTTGGGATGAAGGGTCTCACAAAATTAATTTTTCCAATAAATCTTTGCAATCCCTTCTTGTGGTTTGGCAGAGATAAATAAAGAATTGCATGGATTCTTTCAAGATCTATTGTTGTACCTTCTTTTGAGACTTGATATCCTAAAAGTTTACCCTGATGGACTGCAAAAACTAATTTTTTAGGATTAAGAGAGATTCCAAAATATTTATATCTATGAAGTACCTTCTTTAAATGCCCTATATGTTGATCTTCAATCTTGTTTTAAATGGTGACATCATCAAGATAAACTAAGACAAATTTATACATCACATTTTTAAAAGCCATGTCCATAGCTTTCTAAAATGTAGCACCTACATTTCATAAACCAAATGGATTTCTTTTGTATGTCATTGTTCCCCATTTAGCATTGAAAGTTGTTTTAAACTTATCCTCTCCTTTCACTAACACTTGACTGTAACTAGAATAATCATATAGAAGTGAAAACCTTTCAAAACAAGAAACATAATACAATATTTGTTCCATTTATGGAATAGGGTGTCTATCTTTCAGAGATGCCCTATTAAGGTCTCTAAAATCCATACACAATCTAATCTCCCCATTTTTCTTCCTTACACGAACTGGATTTGAAACCTAAGAGGTATGTTTAATTGGGAACATTATTCCACTATTAAGAAGTTTATTGAGCTCTTTAAGCATTAGGGGCTATAATATGGGGTTAATTGGCCTTTGCCTTTTCCTGATTGGCATGGAATTGGGCTCTAATTAAATAGTGTGTTGGGTAAATAGAGGGTCAAATCCTTTCGAATCAGCATAATCCCAAGCAAAGACATCATTTAATTCTTTAAATAAAGCAATAAGAAGCTCTTTCTCTTGAGCAGAGTTGACTTTACCAACCTTTATCAACTCCAAATAATGGTCTTCTTTAATGACCATGCTGGTTTTGATCTTCTTGGATTGATCATCATAATTGAAGATGGAATCCAAACTAACCAGTCCTTTAGGTATTTTATTTAACTTCAATTGTATAATCTTGACATGAAACTATTGTTCCACTTTGTTGTCTTTAGGAGCTAAAAAGACATCTTCTTCTGCCATAAAGTTTAAAATCTGCTCATCAGTGTTAAAAAAATACCAGTTAACATCATTATCTGGAATGGATGGCCTTACCACAATCTTAATGTGATATTGATCAGTAATTACATCTTTATTTTCTAAAATTGTGTCTTGAGCACCAATAGCAGCTAACCTATTAGCATGCTAATTTTTATTTCTAGGTACAAAGATCAGGTTGAATGCATCAAAATCATCTAAAATATTTGATATACTGGCCTTATATAGTTTTAGAAAATCATTCTTAACAACATGAAAACCTCTCACCTGATTGACCACCAATTCACTATCTCCAAATGCCATCAAACAATTGACATTCCTTTTCATTGCCCACTCCAAGCCCTGTATCAAACCTTCATATTCAGCCACATTATAAGAAAAAGGAAAAGATAATCTACATGTAGCATAATGTGTGCATAAATGTTGTCACACTTCTATGAATCCTTACATTCAAGAACACTCAAGAATGAGGTCTCAAAAACTTATCCATAGCTCCCTAGGCATGGAGTGCAAGGGTTTTTAGAATGCTCTCAGCTAGAGCTATTAAGCCTATAACCTTGCTAGTAAACCATGTAATGGGAGATTCAATGAAGACAAGGGCGAGAATGCCAATATCCTCAAGAATCAAGATGTATGCAATGCAATGCAAATCTATATGACAATGCAAGTTAATCTATTGCATAAAAGAAAATCTAAGCTAATATGCCATGATAATGCAACTAAGAAAGGAAATATGCAACTACAATGAAATACAATAACAAGTCTTCAAAGCTTGGATGTAGAATGTCTTCAAAGAGCTCTAAATGACCTAGAAAACCTACAGCATAATATTAGCATCAAAAACCTAAGATATGAAAATGAAGGAGAGAGCTCTCCTTTTATAAGAAATGAGATGAAATGGACCATTGAGATTAAGAGGAAAAAGTCTTAATCAAGGGTGGAGAAAAATAGAAGCT
>MU225686.1:921999-937906 GCA_018584345.1 Thuja plicata | reverse complement strand
CAGTGGTTTTTCCCTTAACATGGTTTCCATGTTAAAATCCATGTGTTATGTGTGTATGGTTTATTACTTTATTGTTTTACATTTCACATATGCATTTCTAGATTGATTGGTATACTCTGCATATTTACTAAGTTTTAGTAAATAATTTTTACTGCTTATCGGTAATCAAGGAGAATAAGGACAGACAAAGTAAACTAAAAGATAGTTAATTATTTCAAGTATTTCAAGGCATACATCTTGTAGGGACTTAATAATCTGAGGTGTATTGATTCGTGGATTAAAGTTTAAAGGATAAATTTTTGAGGCCACTAATTCACCCCCCCTCTTAGTTATTACTAACAATTGGTATCAGAGCTTGTGTGCTTAGAAGGCATGTTTCAAGACCTAAGTAAAGATCGCAAGATGAACAAACAAGATGTGCCCAAGTTTAACAAAGACAACTTTGCTTCATGGTAAAGTAGAATAAAACTTCACTTATTAGGTATTGGAAATGATATTACTCAATACTTAGATACTGAATATGTGTTGCCTATAGGACCATTGATGGTAGGTCAATTGAGAGTAAAGCATGAACATAACTGCATGGTTATAGAGCTTTCTGCCTCACTCTCTGATGTTGAATTTGAGGATGTCAAAGATTGCAAAAATGCAAAGACAATGTGGGATAAGCTAAAGCTTGTACATGGAGGTGATACAAATGTTTTGAGAGCCAAGGCAGAAAGCCTTAGAGGAAATTTTGATGATCTCAGAATGAAAGAAGGTGAAAACATCACTCAGTACAGCACAAGAATAAAAGAAGTAGTCAATTCTATACGAGGTGTTGGAGGTACACTTGAAGAAGAGACAGTGGTAAGTAAAATGTTAAGAACCTTACTACTTGTATATGCTATTAGAGTCTCTGCTATTCAAGAAATGAGAGTAGTAGAAAATAATACAGTCACTCTTGATAGCCTGATTGGTAGATTGATTTCATTTGAGATGAATAATTTTGATAACACTATCTTGCCAAGTTTAGAGTCTGCATTTAAGTCTTCTATGAGAATAAGTAAATCTAGTTAGAGACACTCATCTAGAAGATACAGTGAAAGAAAAAGTGAAGAAGAAGATCTAGATGAAATAGAAGCACTCATGGCAAGAAGAATGCAAAGAGGCAAAGGTAAATACAAAGGCAAGTTACCACTTGTATGTATCAATTGTAAAGAGATTGGACACTTTGCTGCAAGATGTCCTAACAAAAGAAAAGATGACAGAAGTGATAACAGATCTTTTGAGAAGAAATCTAACAGAGGTGACAACAAAGATTATAGAGGTTACCAATGATCAGAAAGAAGTGATACTCAAGATTATAAGGACAAAGGCAAGAAGGCTAGCTATCTAGCTACTTGCAAAGACGAAGATACTGACACCAAACCAGATGATGATATCGACATAGTATTTGTAGCTATGAAGGATGATTCAAATGAAGATGAAAGGTATGAAGAAACTACACTCATATCTTAGATTAGTAAGAATGATATCTAGATTATAGTGGCTGCACTCACCATATGACCGGTGACAAAGAAAATTTTAATACTTTTGAATACTATAAAGGTGGTACAATAAGAATGGGAAATGATACACCTTCTAAAATTGAAGGTAAAGGAATAGTAATGCTAAATAACTTGATTAAATATGAAAATGATTATTAGGTAAAAGGATTGAATTATAATCTATTGAGTGTTTCTCAGCTGAATAATTCAGGTCAAAGAGTAGCATTTGAGAACAAGAAGGCAAAGATCTTCAATGAATCAGGAAAACTGATTGGTAATGGTGAACAGACCAAAGGTAACTTATTCTATCTGAATGATACTAACCCCACTTGCTTGATGACTAGAAATAAAGACACATGACTATGGCACAAAAGGTTATGCCATGTGAATTTTGACAACATGATGAAAATAAGCAGGAAAAGAAGTGTAAGAGGCTTACCAACAATGACAAAGCCAGACAACATCATGTGCAAAAATTGTCAAAAAGGTAAAATGACAAAGTCTAGTTTCAAAAGCAAAATCCATACATCTGATGATATTCTAGAATTAGTCCATACTGATTTATTTGGACCTATGAGGACAAAGAGCTATTATGGAGATAGATATTTTATTCTTTTTGTTGATGATTACTCTAGAATGATGACATTCATGTTTCTAAAAGAAAAAATTGAAGCATTCAAGATGTTTAAATGGTATAATGCTATGATAGAAAAATAGAGTGGTAAGGATATGAAATGTTTGAGATCAGATAGAGGAGGAGAATTTATATCAGATGAATTCACTAATTTATGTAGTGAGCATGGTATAAAAAGATGGGTTTCTGCACCAAGAACACCAAAACAAAATGGGATTTCTGAGAGATGGAACGGATCAATAGTTGACTATGTAAGAACACTGATGATAGAGAAGAAAACCACCTAGATCTTCAGGAGAGAAGTTGTTAGAACTATTGTTTGTACACTTAATAGAGTACAATTAAAGAAGGCCTCAAAGAAGACTCCTTATGAGCTATGGTATGGTAAAACACCCAATGTAAGTTACTTCAAAATATTTGGTAGTTAATGTTATGTCTTAAAAGATAATAGAAATGGAAAGCTCAATGCCAAAAGTGATAAAGGTATTTTCCTAGGGTATTCTACCAAAAGAAAAGCTTTTAAATGTCTAATCAAGGCTTCTAACAAAATAGTTGAATGTGCAAATGTGAAGATTGATGAATTTGCAGAAAAGAATGAACTAGAAAGCACAAAAGAACCAGAGGACTACAACAAGTTTGTATACTATGAAGAACCCATAACTCTACCTAAGCAACAACACTTAAATCCAAAACAACAGAATGTTGCAATCGACAGTCAGAATGTTGTTACCGATGGTCAGGATAATGATCATGATAATGTGCAAGGAAATGAAGATCAAGATGACATACAAAGAGCTATACCTATACTTGCAAGATATGTAAGAAGGAACCATCTAGAGGACCATATCATAGGAGGTAAGAAAGATGGTACAAGAACAAGAAGTAAGTCTTTAAACACAAATTTCTTAATTTGTGAGTTTGAACCAAAATATGTCAATGCTACACTAGATAATGAAGAATTGATAAGTGCTATGAATGATGAGATTGAATAGATTGAAAATAACAAGACATGGTCACTTGTTCCAAGACCAGATGACAAGAATTTCATTGGTACAAAATGGATATCCAGAAACAAATTGAATGAGAATGGAGAAGTCACAGGGAGCAAAGCAAGACTAGTATGCAAGGGGTATGCATAAGAGGAAGGTATAGACTATGGAGAAAACTTTGCGCCCATTGCTAGGCTAGAAGGAGTAAGAATTCTACTTTCTTATGCTGCATACAAAGAATTCAAAGTATATCAAATGGATGCCAAGTCAGCATTCCCAAATGGAATACTTGAAGAGGTATACATTGGGCAACTAGAAGGGTTTGTGGATCCAGACAAGAGGAAAATGGTATGTAGACTTCACAAAGCTTTGTATGGATTGAAGCAAGCTCCCAGAGCCTAGTATGAATGAATTCATTCCTATCTAATAAGTATTGGATTCATGAGGACTAGTGAAAATAGTCATCTTTATTTGAAAGAAGATACTAATGCTAACACTTTGATTGCTGAAATATTTGTTGATGACATCATATTTGGAGGCAATGATAGGCTATGCAAATCATTCACTGATGAGATGAGAAAAGAATTTGAGATGTCTATGTTTGGAGAGATCAAGTTCTTTCTTGGTCTATAGATCATTCAACAAAGTGAAGGTATTTTCATTACACAGTCCAAATACATCAAAGAAGTCCTGAAAATATTCAAGATGGAAGATTCCAAACCTGTTGGAACATCGATGGCTACTGGATGCAAATTAACAAAGGAGGACAAGAAAACAAAGGTAAATTAGACTCTATACAGATCCATGATAGGAAAACTCATGTATGTTGTACACACTAGATCAAATATTGCACATGCAGTAGGAATTGTTGCTAGATTTTCTACTAACCCCAGGGAATCACATATAGCTGTTGTGAAAAGAATTCTAAGATATCTGAAGAATACTGAGGAATTTGGCTTATGGTATACAAGAGAAGGAAAATTTGAACTAAAAGTGTTTACCGACGTTGATTGGGCTAGCAATCTTAATGACCGAAAGAGCACAACTGGAGGAGCATTCTTTATGGGTGACACACTTGTCACATGGATTAGCAAGAAGCAAGGATGCATCTCTCAGTCTACTGCAGAAGTAGAATATGTTGTTGCTACTACAAATTGCTCAAATATTGAATGGATCAAATAGTTGTTGGAAGGTATGCATATGAAGATCATAGAACTAGTAATTATCTATTGTGATAACACCAGTGCAATAAATATTTCCAAGAATCTAGTCATGCATGCAAAGACTAAACACATTGCCATCAAGTATCATTATTTGAGAGAAAAAGTTCAAGAAAAAGAGGTCATACTTGAATATGTGCAATCAAAAGAACAATTGGTTGATATCTTCACCAAGCCATTGCCCAAGGATACATTTGAGTACCTGAGGAAAAGACTAGTGGTCAAACCCATGCCTACCAGTCAGTAAAAGGACTAAAGGCTGCATTAGCCATATGTTATCAGAATATCATTCATGATTGATGTAAGAATAAAATGAACTTCAAAGCTACATCTATATACATAAAGGTATATATCAAAACTAAGCACTAGAACATATTGTTATATTAATGATGGATAAGGGAAATTCAAGGAATATATTATGGATAGAAGAAATTGTTTGATAGAATGTCAGATATTTGACAAATATTTGTTTGGCATTATTGTCAAAGGAAGATAATGTATCCATATTATCATAAAAAATTATTCATTATCAGATTATCCAAATAGAGAGAGATCATATCCATAGGGAGAGATTTTGTATACAAGTTGAAATAAAAGTCAGCAACATCAAAAGAAGAAAAATAGTCAAAAGAGAGAAATTGACACAAACAGAGGACACAACACATCATAAGAATATACACAGAAAGCTACAAGAATCAAATATAATCTAACATAGAGCTTACCGGCGGTCAGACATTTTTATCAGTTATCAAAACAAATTGTTATAGTATTTCCATCAATGCCAAAGGGAGAGATTGATGACATGTAACTTATTGAATGTTTGATATTATTAAGTTGAAGATGATACAAGACATTAAATCAATTAATGGTTTGTATTGTCATTGATGTCGACTTGATGTCATCTGTACAGTCATGTACATAATTCCAAAGACTTTAGAGAATCAATGGAACAGAGGTTATGCTTTCAGCAATGCATAAAAGTCAAGTATTCACTAAGTGAAAGACTACACTAATGTAGTGCACACCATCGGTAAACACAGAGAAAAAGTCACAGTGATGCCCGACGAGCAGAAGACAGTGTTGCCCGACGAAGTAGAATCACAGGATGCCCGATGAGCTAAAAATAGTGTTGCCTGACAAGCAAGATCCATTGATGCCTGAAGGACAGAGAGCCCGAAGCTAACTGAAGTTGCACTGATAGAACTGGCAGTTGTCACCGGTGACAAACTGCAGAATTGAATGATAGAATAGAGAGATCAGAAAATGACAAAATATCTAGCTGGTAGAGCTTAACACTAGACTTAACTGATTGTTTTATTTGTTTTATTCAATCACAGTTAAGTAATTGATTTATACAATTGGCAAGAAGATAACTATGAGATAAATCAGGAGTTAAAGCCATAAATCAAATTGTCTGGATTGTTTTTCATGCCAAGAATCAAGAATCAAGAATAAAAAATAAAGGAATATCATGTCTATATAAGAGACAAGCGTAATTAATTTCCATAAACAATTAGATACACGGGGGAGTGAATTGAAAGAAGATGTTGAAGAGAAATTGGTGAAGGATAAACTTCATATAGTCCTGATCAATCAAGCTAAGGTAGAGCTAAAGAATTTTGTAGACACCAATGAATAGTGAAGCACATCATCACAGAGTAGAAAGTGTGAAGCACAAAGGAATTAAATTGATACATTGATCAGAGAGGTATTATACATAAATGGATCTGAATCTCTACAATTCAAAGTTGCATTAGAAACAAGTCATTATGTTTTAGTTTAACCATTGAAGCATTAAGCCTCTTAACAGAGCAGGACTTAACCGTCTTCTATAACTGAGGTATATCCTAACAGATTACCAAGAAGTTTGATTCATGATAGTAGCATCAATCTTACCTAAATCCTATTGATAGTCTAAGAAAGAGGTTGATTCAAGGATGGTAGTAAGACTAGCATAGAGTCTATTCACAGTCTAAAGGCTGATTTAAGGATGGTAGCATAGATGCCAGATACTAAGTGATAATCTATGTATAAAAATCCTCTAACAAGGTCACACTTAACAATGTGTTTGTAACCTTTAACAGGGTTGGCTCCTAATAGGGCTCACTTTAGAAGAGTGAAAATTTGGGGTACCAGTCCCAGTGGTTTTTCCCTTAACAGGTTTTCCACGTTAAAATCCATGTGTTATGTTTGTATGGTTTATTACTTTATTGTTTTACCTTTCACATATGCATTTCTGGATTGATTGGTATACTCTGCATATTTACTAAGTTTTGGTAAATAAGTTTCACTGCTTATCGGTAATCAAGGAGAATAAGGATAGACAAGTTAAACTGATAGATAGTTAATTATTTCAATTATTTCAAGGCATACATCTTGTAGGTAATTAATAATCTAATGTGTATGAATTGGTGGATTAAAGTTTAAAGGATAATTATTTGAGGCCATTGATTCACCCCCCCCCCTCTCAGTTATTACTAACATTATGAATTAATATTCATGCATGACTATTGTTTGGTTGATTGTGTTCATTAACTTGGAACTACTATGCTTTCCTAAAAAAGGTTTCTAAAGCTACAAAAACTAAGTCCCCTTAATTCAGATCTCTATTTTGTAAAAGAAACATTTATTTGCATAATATAGGAAGATAACCATAGATAGTAAAATGTTTCATAGAGATATGGCCGTTTGATACTAATATTCAGTTAGTGTAGATGCATTTTTTTTTCCTTCCATTCATGTTATTGGAAAATGTACAATTCTTAAAGTATGAATGTTGTATGATGTTTTCATGTTTCATGCATTTCTTTGATCCAATTTGGATCTAAGCCTTCTTTTTCTATGATGCCAAACACGGGACCTAATGAAGACCTAGGATGATGTAGGACACATTGACATGAGCTAAAGAGATGAAGAATCAAGAAGATGCAGACAACCAACCAAGAATGCAGAAGATACCTAAAGGCAATGCATGGACTCCTATTCCCCATATCTCTATCATGCTTTCATTTTTGCATATGTTCCTCTAAGTTCCAATGTGAAAAATGTAGCATGAAAATAATATTCTTTATCACATTTAGTTTTGAATGCACAATGTAATGATCAATTATGAATTGAAAATTTGAGAAATGATCAATACTTAGAGTAAAATAAATCTAATGATATGAATATAATGAAAATGAATCTCACCTAGATTAGCTGAATACTAGTGTTTAGAGGAGGTACCTTTATGCAATTTTCTATTATTTTTTTATTATTTTCCTTCATATACAAAATTAGGGTAACAACCATATAGAAAGTAGTAAGTGTAAATACGAGTCATTATATTTTGTTAGGTTTTCATGGTTCTTTTTTTGGTCTCTAGTTTTTTTCCATCTATTTTTTGTTCATTTTTTTCTTTATGACCTTGTTTCTACTTTTTTTTGTTGCTTTTTATTCTAGCTTCTTTATGTTTTAGTTTATCTTTCCTCCTCCAAAGCTTCTTCAACTCTCTTATATATCTAATATATTTCAACCTATAGCCTTTTACTTCTAGATTTTAATTTCCATTTAATAATATCTAATTATAGTTCACACTATCTTTGTATCCATTTTGAATAAATGAATGCATTTATCCCTTACCTTATTCTTAAATAAGGGCATAATCTAATCCATTCATCTTATCCAAACATTTATTAATTACATGATAAATTTGAGAACAAAACTTCCAAATGAGATATTTAACTAACTCTATAAATTACATAATATAATGTGTAGAACATAGCTTAAAAATGAGACATTTACCTTAAGTCTATCAATCTATTAAGAAAAGATTATTTTTGGTAAAATATTTTTTCCTCTAAATTTATTAGTTTTAAAATCACTTTTAAAAAATATTTATTGAAGTATAAATATAAAGCTTTTCAATTTATATGAAGAGTTAATTTTTTCAAACAAAATAATATTTTCTATAGTTTTAAACAATGTTTTAATCAATTTCCATTGCTCTTTTGGTTGTCCCTATGTTGTTTTCTTTTCATTTATTTAATTGATTTTACTATGGCCCTTTGGTGACCTGTTTCATGTTTTGGTTCTATATATTTTTGTTTGGGAAAATATTTCAATTTTTAGATCTGTATTGGGTTTCAGGCACCCTGTAAAACATGTTTTACTTAATCAAAAACAATGTTTTAATCAACTTCTCTATCACTTACTTTTGCATTTTATGGTTAATTTTTATCAAAGGATTTAAAATATATATTTAATCTAAAAAATGTATAGATTTTTGAATGTTTATTCAAATATTTGAAGTTAATTTTGTCCTTACAACAAAATAATTATTGTTAGTTTATTTTTAATTCAATTTAATAATATCATATTACATTTCACACTATCTTTGTATCTATTTTGAATAAATGAATGCATTTAGCCCTCGCCTTATTCTTAAATAAGTGCGTAATCTAATGCATTCATCTTATCCAAACATTTATTAACTACATGATAGGATTTGGGAACAAAACTTCCAAAAGAGATATTTACCTAACTCTATCAATTACATAATATAATTTGTAGAATAGAACTAAAAAATGAGATATTTACCTAAGTCTATCAATCTATTAAGAAAAGATTATTTGATAATATAAAGCTTTTCAATTGTATATGAAGAGTCATTTTTTTCAAATAAAATAATTTTTTCTACAGTTGTAAACTATGTTTTAATCAACTTCTCTATCACTTTTTTTTTTTGTATTTTATGGTTAATTTTTATTAACAGATTTAAAAAATATATATTTAATCTAAAAATGTATAGATTTTTGAATGTTTATTCAAATAATTGAAGTTAGTTTTGTCCTTAAAAAACAATAATTATTGTGCATATTATAATGAATATATTATTATCTATTTGAGAAACATGTTCCACAAACAATACCTTTTTGAAAATGAACAGTTTAAATAACACACAATAACAACTAATTCCTAGACTAAAAATGTTAAATAATTAGAATTGACTAACTTTTTCCAATCTTAATTTATTCCTTAATGTATAATATTTAAAAATCCTTATTTAAAAGCCATACCATGTTCCCCAATTATTATAGATTTTTGAATAATTATTATTTAATTTGGCTAATCATTGTTCAAATACATATCATCTACAGAGCCTATGTTTCATTATCAACTTGTACTAGAATAGGTAGGCAGTGAATATCCTTGTGCTGTATACTTTAAGTTTTGTGTCTTGGTCTAACAAACTTTAAGCATCACCCGCAATTATACTATAGAAAAAAATAGTGCTTAATGATGGCCAGTTCATAAGATCTATGAAAATTGGGAAAAAATATTTTTTTTAATTATATATGGGTTTTTCTTTTTACTTTCTTTTAAACTTCTTAGATTTATATATTTTTCTTTCTAGAAAAATAATAATGTTATATTAAAATATATAAGAAATATAAGAAAGTTGAAGAAGCTTTGGAGGAGGAAAAATAAGTTGACATAGAAAGAACCTAGAAGTAAAAAGTTACAGATTGAAATATATAAGATATATAAGAAAGCTAAAGATGCTTTGAGGAGGAAAAATAAAATAAAGAATTTTTTCTGAAATATAATAAAATTGTAAAATAAATATGATTTGTTTTAAAAGTGTAGTATATTTTATTTTGAAAAAAAAATTGATGGAATTTCTTATATTCAACATAGTTTTTTTTTGTAGCTAAACCTATAACAATTGCTCTGCAACTTTGCCACCCAAACATCTTTTTGAATTCCTATCATGGCATAAATTGATGGGGGGGAGCCTCCCCCACCCCGGAGACCCTATTCCAAACCTTCTCTCAGATTCTGGGACATGTACTTCAAATTCCCTACCACATCCTTCTCCCAAGGCTGACTGGAAAGGTGTGTTGGTTGGGACCTAGGTTGAATCAAACCCCACCTTAACACTAGCTAGCTTCACAGAGGAAGGCACATAGATCACTCTCCCTATCTTTGTAGTCGAAAAAATATTGTAGAACTTAATCTGGCTCTAGTTGGACATTTTTTAACTTTTGTCCCTCCATTGACATGGTTCAAAAATGGGTGGGAAACCACTGGAAGCTAAAATGGAGTGTTGTGGTTTCTGCTATGCCTAGGGGACTCTTTCTCTTCTGATTCATGGCTATAGAGGACCTGTCTCTTATTATTTCTATCTCGTGGCTTTACAAAAAACATCTCCTCACCCTAGCTAAGTGGAAGTCAGGCTTTGACCCTTCTACGAATCTCAGTAGGATGGCACTGGTCTGGGTCCACCTCCCCGAGCTACCACTCAAGTTTTGGGATGAGCAGGTGTTCAGATGGATTGGTAACTCATTTGGGCACTACATCTTGATGGATCTAGTAATCCTCTCCAAATCTTATCTGGTTTTTGCTCGCATTTGTGCAAATGTGTCTATCAATAAGACTCTTCCCAAATTTGCGGTCCTTAAGTCTAAGCTGGGTAAATGAGCACAAGCTATAGTCTATGAGAATGCTACCCTTTTTTTTCAATGATGCAACTCCAAGGGCCATACCAGGAAGGATTGTAAGGTACCTAGAAGGCCTGAGCTTAAGTTAAAGAAAATAGTTCCTTAGTCAAGGGCTTCTGAGATTATTGGTATCCACTCTTCCTTGGGACCTATTATCTCACCCCCAATGGTGGAGGCCCCCAATTTCAAGGCTATGTTGGCACCTATGATACATGGTTGTGAAACCACAACTAGGTCAGTTGTTGACCTGTTTGGTATGGAAGATGGTGAAATACCCATGGGCAACAAGCAGGGGAATGATGAGGGGAACCAAGGTATAGAAAAGGAGACCAAGCAATGTATCACCCATGTCCCTGTCATTCCACTGATAGAACAAAGCAACTTTGATACCATCAACCCAGGGATGAAGACTTTAAAAGTTCTAGCCCAAGTTTGGCACTTGTGTAGATGAAACTTAATGTTTCTGCGCTAGCGATAAACACATCCAAAGTCTCCTTATCTCCTCTTGTGGTGGAAGTTGTACTCAACCCCATGGCCTCTCATTCCCCAATGATTCCAGGTTTCTCCACACCCATTGGTACCCCAAAGGGCGAGGATCAGGAATGGAAAACTCAACAAAAGAAGACAAGGTCAAAAAAAATTGATGTGGGGGTGGACACCAAACCGGGTCGGCCAACGGACAAAGCTGGAAGACAAAGGAGTACAATAAAGGATATTTCTGTAGGAAGGAAACAAATCCTGGAACTCAACCAAAAAGGTAAGAAATGATTTTTCTATCTTGGAATATAAGGGGGCTCAATAAACCTCAGAAACAACTCGTTGACAAGCAGTATATTTTTTATTATAAGATTGATATTCTTTTAATTCAAGAGGTTAAAATGTCCTATGATAATTTTGAGTTGTTGGTGGGAAGGCTATGGCCTGGGGCCAATTTTCTCTACTCTAAGTCTCAAGGGGATTCGAGAGGTATAGCCACCCTCTAGAACCCTTCCAAGGTCAGGGGTGATGCTCACAGTTTATCCCACCAGCACCCTGTAGTGGCCTTCACCTCCCCGAAGGAAGCTTGGTTCTATTTTAATATCTGTGCTCCTAATACCTTCTAGGGGAGAAGGGAGATTTGGGAAGAACTAAAGTTGTCTTTCTTGAGTCTCCAATATTCTAGACTCATAGTGACTAGAGACGTTAATTCTCCTATGTTCCCTTCTGAAAAATGTGGAGGCAATATGTACTACACTGATAGCATGAGAGAGCTAGCTATCTTTGTTGTTGACAATGGTCTTTATGATGTTGAGCTAAGGGGTAACCCTTTCACCTAGACCAATAACAACAAATGGCATCATCTCATACAGGATCACTTGGACCATGTCTTCCAATCCTCTACTTGAGATTTGGGGGCAGCCTCCTCTTTGGTTGCACTTCCTAGGATGACTTTGGATCATAACCCCCTCCTTAAATGGGTGGATGTTTGATACCCTTATCTTTCACCTTTCAGATATGAGGTTATGTGGGCCTCCCACCCAGGCTTCTATGGGAAGATCTAGTAGTGGTGGTCTACATTGATCAAAGGCTTGGCCATGTTTAGGGTTGCTTCCAAGCTTGAGCTCATTAGAGGAGTTGTTAAAGCTTGGAGAAAATTCACCTTTGGAGATATCTTCCACACAAAGAAGGCTTTAAATGAGAAACTTGATGCTCTCCAAGGGAAAATGGTAGGGGGTGATCTGGTGGGTGATCTGCACATTGAGGAAGAAAATAATAGGAGATGTTGGAAAGAGACCTTAGCCAATGAAGAATTTTTCTAGAAACAACAATCCTAAGTTTTATGGATGAAGGAGGGAGATTGTAACACTGCCTTTTTTCATCAATCGTCCTGTAAGAAAAAAAAAATTCATCACCACTCTTAGGAAATTAGGGGGTCAGGAAATCTCCAACCCTATTCTACTTAGAGGCTTAGCCACTAATTATTTTTACAAAGCTTTCACCAACATAAATATTGGGAACTCTATAAGCCACCAAGACTATCTCATTGCCCAACTCCCCAGGGCTATCATGAGTGATGAAAATAATATACTCATGTCAAGGGTTACTAATGAGGACATTCAAAGGGAAGTCTTCTCCATGGGATCCTAAAAATCCCCTAGTCTAGATAGGTTTCCCATGGCCTTCTTCCAAGAATTTTGGGATATTGTTAGTTATGATGTCATTCATGGTGCCTGGGAATTCATTAGATGTAAAATGATACTTAAGAAACTTAATGATACCTATATTATATTGTTCTTCAAATGTGTTGATCCCAGAATCACTAAGGACTTTAGACCTATTATCCTTTGCAATACTTTATATAAAGTCTTCTCTAAAATTATGGTTAATCACATCAAACCTTTGCTTGAAAAATTTATTAGCCCCAATCAGAAGGGATTTGTCCCCGATCAAAAAATAATGGATTCTACCATCACTACTCATGAAATTATTTATTCAATTGACTGTAGTAGGGTGGCTGGGATGGCCCTCAAGCTAGATGTTTCTAAAGCCTATGATAAAGTCAATTGGAATTTCCTTTACAAAGACCTATCTGCTTTTGGTTTCTTAGAGCAATTTATCACCCTTATTAAGGTTTTCTTGGAGATTCTTGGTGTTGTTTAATGGTAAACCTGGTGCAAAATTTCCCCCATAGAAAGGTATTCACCAAGGGGACCCTCTTTCTCCCTACCTCTTTATTCTCCTTGCAGAGGTCCTTGGTTGTAACATGATGCTGATGTCTCATTCTTGAGAAATTGAGGGGATCAAGTCGGCCACTACTTTTCAACCTGCGATCCTATAGTAATTCATTGATGACACCTTCTTCTTTGGGGCCTCCTTGATTAGGGAAGCTGGAATGTGGAAGCAGCTACTGGAAAATTATGCTACTACTTTGGGTCAGCATATCAACTATCAAAAAGGTTTAATGTTCTTCTGTAACACTAAGGACCTGGTGCATAATTTTTTTTTGAAGATTCTGGGATGCCAGGCTGATAAGCTTCCTGCTACTTATCTTAGCCTTCCATTGACTTTCAAAGATGTGAAGAATGAATTCAAGAATTCTATCCTTGAACAGACTCAAACAAAACTAGTGAGATGGAAAGGTAAACTTCTCAATAATGTGGGTAAGCTACAACTCCTTGCTACTTCCAAGCAAGGCATTCCAATTTATTTTTTGTCTATATTTAAAATCTCTAGTTTCATGGCTAAGATACTTGAAAAAATTCAACGTACCTTCCATTGGTCTAGGTCAGAGGAAAAGAAATGCCTCATGCTGGTCTGTTGACATAAGGTTTGTCTCCCTAAATCCTTGGGGGCCTGGATTTAAGGAAAATTTGCAACCTTAATAGAGCTAGGTTATCCAAAATTGCTTGGACCATGGTTCGGGGAACTACTGGTTGGTGCAAAATCATGAAAGCTAAGTATCTAGATGGGGGACGCTACTTTAAACTCTTCATGGTGCAGGGCCACCTTGGGGGCTCAAAAATATGGAATAGTATTCTTAAATGTAGAAGTATCATGGAAAAAGGGACCATCTAGTTTCTAAGTAATGGTAAGGAGATTAGATTCTGGGATTACCCCTTGCTGCCAAACACCATTCTCGGGAACTCTCACTTGTCTTAGCTGAGGAACATTCTGACTCTTGGTGTTGGTTCATTGGTCTCCAACTTTAACTCTAGTGGTATGTAGATTGACCTCCTCCCACATCTTCAGAGCAGACTGGACCTAACCAACCTCGCGACTAAACTCAGTGACTTTTTTCTTTCAATCCGCATTCCTATCATTGACCGATAGGATAGATTGCTTTGGAGACACACTCAACATGGTGGTTTCTCTATCAGATCAGCCTATAGTCTACTTATCAATGATAATAATGACACTTATTATTGGAGGAAGGTTTGGCAGCCCCAATTAATCCCTAAAGTTAACTTCTTTTGGTGGAAAATGCTCCATGGGAAAATCCTCACCCTTGACAATCTTGTCAAAATAGGGTTTAGCCTTGATAATAGATTTTGCCTTTGCAGGAAAGCTGAGGAAAGTTCTAACCATATCATGCTTCACTATGAGTTCGCTATTGGGATATGGCAGGGGATCCTCTCTAGACTCAACCTTTGTGGGCTTCAAACCATAGCATCCAAGATATGCTACTTGAGTGGCACTCACCTTCACATCACCCACTAATAAAAATCTTATGGAACCAAATTTCCCCTATATTCTTCTGGGTAATTTGGAAGGAATGCAATAACAGGATATTGAGAGATATGAAAATCACAATAAATAATGTCTTCTATCTTGGGTATAAAATTTTACAGGAAAATCTATTGGTGGGAAGCTGGAAAAGTCCAAATTTCCCTCCTACTGATTTTGACTAAAAGATTGCTAAAGATTGGGGATTGGGTAAGAGGTTTGCCAGATTTGACAACTCTTATACACTGAATTTGCGCCTCTGATCTCAAGCTCTCTTGGTCTTGATAATCCAGTATAACATGGGAATCATCTCAAGGTTGGGGGACCTTATGCTAACCGAGATGAGACCTCCAGGTTCTAGGCTGGTTCCTCTTGAATAATTACCTTAATTTGCTTCTTAAACAGGAAAGTAAAACTTTTTAGGGAAACGGATAGAAGGATTGCATGAAAGGGAAATGACTGAAAGAAAACTACCTACTAGGTGATGCATCGAAATTAGTGCTTGGATCTCAGTATAGAGGAATGAAATCAATGGAAGAACCAGGTCAAATAATTTACAACTCACTAGATAGGCTTGCATAAGTATTTCATAGGAAGGCCTGAACAAAAGACTCGATCTATGAGCTGCAAACAAACATCCTTCTCTACAACCAGGTGTAGGAATGAGACAAGACTGCTAGGGGCTGAAGTACACCCACAAAACATCTAAATCAGATCAAACACAATAACACACAGACTTGTAGAAAATGAGAGGAACTAGGAACCCCAATGTCCATTAATAACATTCATAAGCTTTGACCCAATAAGAGATAACACAAACCAGGAAGCATAGGGATATGAAGGATTATCA
>MU225686.1:887947-902209 GCA_018584345.1 Thuja plicata | reverse complement strand
TATTAGGTTGTAAGTAATGGGATGAGGCTAGGTTTTCTTACTGATTCTTTCCTAGCTGACCTTTTGAATCAGATATTAATAAAATATTATAGTGGCACTGCCACTTTTGCCTAAAAAAAAAAAAAAACATGTAGAGGCTGGCATAAAATCCTCCAGAACCAGAAGACAAAATAAAATGAAAATGCAACCTACATAAAATAGATTTAAAAGGGGGCTAAAAATTAAAATGTGACAATTACAACCTGAATGATAATTATTAAAAAGAATTAAATTTTTATCATAGAGTCATATAAAAAATAAATAGAGTCATACCTGCGATTGGAATACTTAAGAGCTTCCCATTTAATAAAAACCTCTCCTTTGCTTAGCAAAAGTGACAGGTCTCTAAAACTTTACCTGCAACGAGTTTTTGAAATTATACAAATATTTATAGAACATGCAAAGAAACTTTGAAATTGCAACATCCAAACACAACTTGTTGGAATAAAAATGGCAATGAGTAAAATTATGGCGAGAGTAGTGGCACAAATGACAGAGATGCAGAGTTTTGAAGTGGAGGAGAGAATTTAGTACCAGTTGGTTTCATTTGAAATGAATGCCAATGGATTACTTTTTCATCCCTCCTTTCTTTGGGTTTCTTTTGAAGATTATTCAAATGAACTGTAAATAACTCTATATCCTCCTAGGTTTGTTATCATAATCTTTTGTACATAATAATCTATTTTTAATAGGAAAAAATTAAATTAAATCATGGTTTAAAATTAAATGGTCGTGATCTTGAAAATATCCTAAATTTAAAGAGATATTTTTGTTGACATGGATAACTCAACTCCGTGTATGTGAGTGTAGGAAGCCTATCGGCTTAATTAAATATTTAGCTGCCAAAAGACTATATTGTCACCTCAAGCCAGAATTGAGTAAAAAAATGAATTTATTGAATGAAAAAGGGAGACATAAAAGTATTCAAATTTTTGGTCATGGAATCTTTTGGTTTAGCTAAAATGCACTATTCTCCTTAAAAAAATGTTTATTTTTTAGCAAATTCAGAAATACATTTTCAAATTTCAAATTTGTTGGCAATTTTAAGAAGTCTATGGTATATGACTAATGAAACTATTGCCTTATCAATATTAACTATTAAACAAGCCATTTCTTGCATTAAAATCTACATAGACTTATTTGGGTAGGACGCACCAATATAGAAAATTAGAAGACACTTTATTATGAAACATGCACGAAAAATAACTATTTGTTTTTTAGTGGAATATTGGGTCCATCGGAAACCATTGATTTCAACATTTATTTTTGATGAAAATGGATATTGCCATTATATTATATTAATTTTCTTCAGTGAGGCTCCAGGAGAAAACAAGCAGAAAGAAAACCTCATTTCCTTGTCATGATACAATAAAGAACTACCATAAGGAAACTTCTATACTATGAGTAACATATCAACCCAAAAACTGTCTTTGTCTCAACCCATACAACCGAGAATCAGAGACCAGTAGCATTTTATCCTTGAGACCCTAACCCACACTATCATAGCTTTATATTTCATAGATACAAAACATACGTATGGAATATGACTTTAAAAGACCCAAGATATCTCAGCCCCCAAAAACCCAAAAATCCCCATATGACCTAGTACATTAGCCACTTGGCTTTACCAAGCCATGACAGTGACATGGACATAGGCAAAAATTTTGGGAGGACACCGAGTCTGCTGTCAATGAATTGGAATTTAGAGTACCCTTTGTGGTTTCTTCATTCTGGATGGAGGAAGAATCAAGGCTCTTGTTGTTGGAAAATGCCAAGATGGTAGCCATACTGTCAAAAATATTGTATGCTTCTATCATTATTGTGTTGGGATGAAATCTATCAGCATCTTTTTTTTGTTCCAGAAAGCTGTCGAGTCCCTGTCAGTAATACCTAACTTAAATGCATTATACAACTTAAAAAATTCCATTTCCTTCTCAAGAGGGCTAAAATGAAATAGGCCTCCAACCCAGGCTTGCGACCCTCTAAGAACATAACCCATAACAGCCTGATGTATACTCTCTATAGGCCCAAAATTTGGTCTAACCACCTTTTCGACTATCTCCATAAATGAGATGTAATCTTGCATCAAGTCATAGAAATTAGACAGGAAAACAAACAAGACTTGGGAATGAAAAATGTCGCATGAAGATGAGGGAACTAAGACATGATCTCCAATGACGCTCTGAACAACATCACCCACCTCATCTGACAGTGTGTTAAAAACCACCTTCATGTGACACTGTAGATAGTCATCTGGGATCGGGCACTCCCAGTGATGAAATAGAAGATTAATCCACATGTTCAGCTCTTTGTATCCCATGCCCACCAAAAAATGAAAAAACCTAGATGAACCGAAGAAAACACTTTCAACATGCATCTAAAATAAACCAAAACCAAGTTATACCATCACCCAGATCTAGAAGAATGAAACCTATAGAGTAGATTAGTGAATATAAAAGAGGGCTAGATGATTGTGTAAATTTCATTACCAACCCTTAACACGTGTGGAGCGATGGCAATCTATACTTTGGATCCTTGCATCCAAGTGATCAATTCCCAATGTAACACCTTAGCTAAGGGAATTAATAAAGCACCAACAAAGAGAATAAATATCCTAAAAAAAAGTACCACCTCACACGTTGAAATGACTCCATGTACCCTTATACCCGCTATGGGAAGAAAAAGAAACATGCAATTTTTGAGGAACTAAATCTGGAGTAAGTCTGTTGTCTGTGCCATCTGATGCCAACCTCCTTGGAATAAAAAAAATATACCCATGATCACCTGTGATGGCATATGCCTACACGAGCATGCCTCTAACAATTTTTATTTGTTAATCCTTCGTACAATAGGTCATTTCCCGCTCCATCCAATCAACTCCCTTTTCCAACTTTAGGGAATTTAGAAGGGGCTTGTACTCTCACAAAATTATGTCACTGTCCAATTCTACACCCTTTTTGGCTAGCCAATCTACTAGCCCATTTGCCTCCCTGAAGTAATGCAAGATTTTAAATTCTACAAAGTTTGAGAGAAACTTCCTAGAATCGTTGAGGATGTATTGAATCTCTAGCTAGGTGAGCTTTGAAGTGTGAGGACATATGTAATGATCTGAGAGTTCCCCTCAATGTGTATGTTCCTGACTCCCTATGAGACAGCCAAAGATAAGCCCAGAAAAAGAGCCCTAGCTTCCACAATATTATTTGATCCATCTGGTGTCTTTGTACTATCCACTCTAAGTGCTTCCTTATTTGAATCCCTCAAGGCATAGCCATAAATTTCAACATTAAAAAGGGTCGTAGACCAGTTTATCAATCAGATTTTTAATCAAATGTCATGAAAGTAAATTTTACTAGTAAAAAAAATAAAAAATGAGCAACATAAGATTGATTATATGACTTAAAATATTCTTAATCCAGTGTCCATGTAAAGAAATTTCATTTTTTTTATATCAGTTGTTTAAGGATGAAGCCATCATAAAAGAAAGAAATTAACTGAATTCCCCAAATCACATATCCCATCAAAAGAATCACAAACTCTATCTATTCATTCCAATATATAAATAAGAAAATAAATGCCCAAAGAAAATTGTTCTCATGTATGCCTATTAATTGTTAAAATAAAATAAAAAATTAGAACCTAGATAGGATTATTGCATTCAACCTTCATTCATGTATGTATGTATGTATGTATGTATGTATGAAAAAAAAAAAAGTTAGATACATAGAAACATATTTATCTAATAGACATTTTCTTGTTTGTTTGAAAATTTCAATTATATATTATACTCAAATATTCAATTTTAAATTTTGGACAGTTCTAAATTTTGAGTTAATGAAAAGCAATTTATTTCTAAATAATAATTTTAAATTTTATCTTCTCTGAAAAATATAATATTCTATATTTCTATTTTAGCTTAAATTTATGTGGTAAGTTCATCTTTATATTCCCTTTCCAAATTTGGGTTGGTTATATGAAATTCTATTCTATTATTATTTGTGTATGCTTTCTATTTTGAATTTTACACCTTATACCCAATTATATTTGAAGTAAAATTGAGTGGATCCACTCTACTCAATATACTCAAAGTGTGAATACGCCTTTGTTTCCTAATTCACATATACAAGCTAGTGAACCCTATTTTCCTACTTCACAAAAAACACAACACAACTTTTGATAATGGCCATAAATTCATCACCACCACTAAATATTTCATGAAGTGGATATAATAAATCCCCCTCACTTAAATTATTAGTAAATAAATTGCTAAATTGAACCACAACTACATCATATATTTGTATAGAGCCCCATTAGCAATTATGATAGATGACAATTTCCCTCTAAGGAATCAAGAGATGTTCATGAACTATGTGAAAACAATTTTATCCAGCTTCTTTTCACAATATCCCATTTCCCTAAGACCAAATGTCAATCCTAAAATTTCTCAAGAAGACCATTAATGAGGCTAGTTGAACTAGCTCACACAAGAGAAGATATACAAAACACATGAAAATATCTCAAAATATCATATTTATTTAAGAACAAAGCTCTATCAAGATACATTTAGAACTAAACAAGCCATTTAGAAGTTTAAGAAGGCAAGCAAATATTGGTTGAAACTTTCTCTATCTAGAAATAAAAACCATTATGTTAAGTGATTTAATAGACACAATCATTTTAAAAGATCATTGAGTTATCCTTGTGGTGTTGACGACTAATAAAATAAAATAAGGGCAAAATTTGAAAATGGTGGAATTCATGTGCATAAGTGGTAATGTAGGAATGAAGAAAGAAAAATAGGGCATTTGAAAGAAAAATAGACATTATAAATTAGACAAGGAGAACAACTACATATCATCTATCATAAAAGGAAATGAATTCTAATTTCTTTTTGGCTAATAAATATTAAAAGTAGGAAATATTTTACACAACAAGTCAAATTGTGATATTGCTATCAAGATTATGTGTACTTTTCAAGCCAAACTCATTGATCCAAATTTTGTGAGTAGTGGTTCACAAAAACTTGTTTCTCATAAGCATAAATAGAACACTAAGCACTCATTATATAAATAATTTTTACTCTTTTTACAAAATTGATAAACTGTTTTAAATAATACTCTATGTTCCACTCTATATAATCTACTTTATTGGTACAATACATATGAAAAGAAGCAATCCAAAGAGAATAAATGTACTTTTTGCATTATAAAAAAGAAATATAATATTCTTTAAAGTGAAACTTGAATAGACTCCAAAGACAAAGAGAAGACATGTTGTTCATAAGTAATAGGGGTTTGAAATGTAGAAGTGCCAAGTAAATAAATGTGTAAGAGGTGAGTCTATATGAGGATTTAGAGGCCCTAAATTATGGTTCAAGTATTAATAGCTTGGAATACCTAATATAAGAGGAAGTGTAGAAAATTTGATGATACTTGGTATGTAATACAATTCTATCAAAATTCATTTGAAATTAAACAAATAATTTAGAAGATTAGATTACTTATTGGAAATTAATCATTACACCAGGTTGATTAATTATTCATATGTTGAAGGCTAATATAATAATATCATGTATTTAAAATGATGGAAAATATGTACATAAATATAAGAATGTACGTAGCGATAAAGAAAAAATAAATAATTCTAGAATATGTGAAATTGAAAGACTCATTTTCATTGGAAACGAATACTAATTATATTCCAATAATATTTTACACATTTTCAGATAGTTGCTACTCTTTCAAATATAATCTTCTTTACCGCTCCGCTATGTTTGCCCTAATTTCTGCTTCATACAGTGCACCATTTAACAAAAACACAACCCACATAGGCATAGTGTTCTTTTGCATTATCCATAAGTTCGCCAATACAACATTCTCTAGACTGAAACTGGAATAGACTGGAAAGATCAAAAACAAAAGAAAAAAGAAACGCCAAAACGAAAGATGACTCTTCTAAATGTCCGCTACCTCCATTTTCACAAATTCAGAAATTTTCTTCAATTTCGCTTGAAGTTCTCCGAGGGCAGTTTCCAAGCTAGCGATTCGCCTTTGCAGCTCATGTTTTTCTTCCGAAGCTGATGCACTGGTCTGGATTTCTTGTCGAAGGGCAGCTTCTAAACTAGCGATTCGCATTTGCAGCTCCCCTTTTTCTTGGCGGAGAGCAGCTTCTAAACGAGAGTTTTCCATGTGCCGCCTCCCCTTTTCACTCTCCAAATTCATTTTCTCAACTTCCCACATGGACTTCTCTCTGGATAATCTCTCCAGACTATCCAGATCTTGTTTTTCCCGGCCATCTCCACTCAGAACCCTCTGTCCGTGATACTTCATGATATTCAGTAGTATATATGAAATTCCATTACTGTCCTTTTTCTCGTCTTTGCTCCTGCCCACATCCCTTCCCAAGACGTCAACATCCCTTCCCAAGGCGTGTATAATCAACTGGCCGCATTGGAGGTTGTGACAGTGATAATCCACGAATCAAATATATATGTGACTTCTGGTAGAAGCGAGGCAGAGGAACAGAGTTTTACAAGTGCCGGTCCAACCAGCTAAAGCGGCTTCCTAATTGCCCGCCTCGAAATTGAATAATGGCAGGTTCTGGTAGAATCGAGGTAGAGGAACGGATTCTTAGAATTGCATGTCCAACGAGGTAAAGCGGCTTCCTCCTTGACCGCCTGGAAAGTGAATAGTGGCGGCGCGGATAGTTGTGGCCAAACAACAGAAGATGCTTACAAGTGGCGGCTTTCTTCACGAGGTGACGCAGGTTCCCGCCTGGAAATTTCTTCTTCCACTGCTTCATTTGCAAGTTTTAGAGGGGCCGTCTACCACATGCAATTCTTCTAACAGAATAATTAATTGAAATTGGAGTATAAACTAATAAATGCACCTTGGTGTGCAATGGGTACGCTAAGATGCCTGTAAGTTCAATTGAAAAAAAAAATGATCTTTTTTTTTTTTTTTGTATATATTAAAAAATTGATCTATTTTTTGTATATATTTTTGTAGTACATGATGTGAATTGGAAGGTTATAGAGTAAATGATGCTGTTTGTGCACCAAATATTTCAAAACCTTTGAATCGAGGTCATATTCAAGATCAATTAGCAATAGGTTTATATTATGTTTGTAATAGGGTTAGAATATTCCATGATTCATCCTATTTGTGCTGCATTTTTCTTTTTACTTGGCTTGTCATTTTTAAATCTCATTAATTATTTATAATGTTCATTTTAACTATTTAGTATATAAATTCCACATTATTCAAAATTGGAGATTTTGCTAAAGTGGGTTAGTATGCTATAACGAAACAGTAGTTATCAATTTGGGGATTTTGTCTTGTTTAAACTAATTTACTATTTCAAATTCTAAATTAGGTATAACTATTCTCATTTTATATCTACCTCTATCTTACACTTAATTGGTTGTCTTGAAATCTCGAGGTTTAGAGACACTTTTTGAACTTGGAACAATTGAAATAGGAATCAAAAGCAACAATGTGTGCTTTTGAAAGGATTTGGATTTTTACCATAGATAGTCAATTTAAGTAGTTTGGGTGAGTTTATTCGAGGCAATTTGGGTACACAATAATGCAAAAATATGATTCTTGACATCCATTCATTGATTCTACTAAATTGACATAGTGGACCTAGAAATTGTGGTAGAATTATAGTGGGAAAAACTTATCTAATCTTATCTTTTCTTTAGTTAGCATGTTTGCTAGTTAGATGTCTAGTAAAGTTGTGAGAAACTTTGAGAGGAAAGGAAATTAAGTTTGAAGTTTATGATATTTTTGTTGCTCAAAAACTTAAATGAGTCCATGGAAAAACTCATAGTAAATCAATCAACAACCATTGAATTTAAAATGATTTAGTAATATTTAAAGAATTGCAAAAGAATTAATGATGTCAGAAATTAGAAGAGAAATAGGTAAGATCCAATCGTGTAAGATGACGAGGTGAAGTGGCACAATAAATAAGTGTTAATGAAAAAATGAATTATGTATAATCAAACGAGGAAAATAAACAGCCAAGATCAATGAAATGGCAGTCATTAGTTTTAAACAATTGGCAATCATTGATGTGAAGGAATGCCTTGGGCATAAATGTAATTGTACCACTAGCAATCACACCTTAGTGTGCAATGGGTACACCGCAAAGATATAAAAGATCAAATAAGTATTTGTCCCTTTGTCTATATCTCCCTCTCTATGTCTCCTATTGTATCTCCCTAGATCACTTTCTATCTTTACCTCACGATTTATCTCTATCTCTCTATCTATTTTCCTCCCATCCTCTCACTCTATATTAATCTCTATCGCTATCTTCCTCTCCCCCCTCCCTATCTAATAGGTTCCTTATCATCACCAAATCTAACAGGACCACCATCATATTTGTCAAGTGAAACAAACTTACTCTTATCTCAAGTCACATGATGAGAAAAACCACTGTCAATTAACCATTTATTTTTCTTTCTTCTAACATATAAAGTAGCTCCAACATCATCGTCAACCTCAGCACAGATGTTAGAAATATCAATTTCTTGTTTCTTATCTTCTTCAGCATAAAATAAGGAAAAACATTTTGTCTCTGACTAATCATTTGAAATACTAGCATCTTCATTTACATAATAAGCCTTCTTATTGAACTTCTTAAACTTTTGTCTAGTACCCTTCTCTGGACATATAGTAGCCCAATGACCAATTTTACCACATCTAAAATATTTCAAAGGTAGCATACCTTTTTACTCATTGGCACCTTTCTTCACTTGCAAAGTTTGCTTCAAATTCTTCTTCGTCTTCACCGTCAAAATCATCATCTTATTTTGTTGCTTTGAAAGTTGTTTGTAATCTTCTATTTTCTCTCCCAAACTTTCTTAGCTCAAAGGTCGTGAAGGTGCCAAATAACTATTCTTTAGAAAACTTCTTCAAATCATACACCTCTTCGATTATAGAGATCTTATCACTGTAACTGTCAAGTAATGTCATTGAGATCTTTTCTATGAAATTATCATTGGTAATAGTGCCTCCTTGGTTCTTGACTTCATTCACAACATTCTCAACTCTCTAAAAATAGCTCTTAATATCTTCATCACCTTCCATTCTTGGATTTTCATAGTGTCTCTTAGCTGTAAGCTTCTTAGATATCTTAACCTTATCATTTCCTTCATAGATTTGTTTCATCTTTTCCCAAATTTCATAAGAAGTCTTCAAAGAAACAAATTTGGCCAATTCAGTCTTCGATAAAGTACTAACAATAACATACCTCTCTTCATTCTCCTCAAATGCCTCAAATTTATCATGAGTGGTAATGTCATTCTGAGGCAACATGTACTTTGTCTCTGCATGCGTCCAAGTCTTGTAAACAATCGAGACTAAATATCCTTCCATATGACCTTTCCATAAATTGTAGCCTGATCTATCGAATGTGAGAATGTTCAATTTATGTGCCATCAGATCTTCCTCAAGTGGTTAATCTCTTCACATAGGAACCAAGCTCTGATACCAATTGTTGAACAGGCTGAATAATTGAGAGAGAGGGTGAATCAGTTATTCCCACATATTAATAAAAAACATTTCTTTTTTGATAAATTAATAAAAAATAGTAACAAATTTTGATCTATCGATTAAGTACCTAAACATCCACAAAAATGTAAACTTGAAAACACAGGAACATTGACATAGAGAACACCAATAGATATGTGGAAACCCCAATTGGGAAAAACCAAATAGAAGCTAATTCTCATGAAATAAAAGCACTTTTTAGGGTGAGACCAGTTAAGGTGATTTATACAAAGGATTCTTGTTGGTTGTGCTCACTACAAGTCAGGCTAGCTACTCTTAAATATGAATAGGCTCGCTATCAAAACACAGGGGCTCAGTACCAATTATAAAGAGGGTCACTACCAATACAAAGAAGTATGAAATGAGATTGAATCCACCACTAAGATCACCAATACTCTACTACTCACACGAGAGATACATAGATCTACTGAATAGATTCACAATCACTTTGCATACAAGAAACACACAAGCCACACAAACAACAGAAGTCCTTTTCTAACTTATACTGCTTGATGCCACCAACCATGTTGGCCAAAAACATTTGAAATAGGTAACACCAAGACATTTTTATAGTGGTAAGAAATGAACTATAGAGCACCTTGACGAATATGACTTGTCTCACACTGCCAACACATAACACCTTCTCGAAAGCCAACGGTACCAACTGTCATGATGAACATGTTAGATATTAACAGTTGGCACTGAAACACAAACATGCTTCAAATAGGATCGACCCAAAACAATTGATCCCCCATATGTTGCACACAGCAACATCGAAAGGAATAAGGATAGATATCTAAAGATAATATTTTGTTGAACACTTTTACCCACATACATTCTATCATTACAAATATCGATACTACAAAGACTATTAATACATAGCAACTGATACTTCTAGAACATAAAAATGTATAGGATATGTTGACATCAATGCCAACCATTAATGAGAAAAATAGAAACAACATCAACTTCAAATTCTAACTATCTCCCCCTTCAATGGCAACATTCATCAATTGAAAAAAAAAACGTGAAAATATATCAGCATCAAGGCATGTTTCTCTCTAACTTTCTCCCCCTTTGATAATAATGACAGAGGGAAAAAATCCGCCAAAAAAATTAATCAACCCCTCCTAAGAGGAAGTCACCAGGCACCGATGCTGAAATAAAAATTCTTGGAATTCACTATACCAATGCATACACTGGTGCATTTAGTGATTATCAAGAAGGGGCAGAATGCCCAGCTTCCCCCTCAAATACTCAAAAGTATCCTTGCACAAAGGTTTTCTAAATATATCTACTATTTGCTCCTTTATGGGTGTATACTCAAGTTTTACATCACCATCCAACACCTTTTGTACGATAATGATGGGTGAACCCACAATAGTGGGTTACACTTTTTTTCCTAAACGGGCATTGAAGTCTACATTTTGAAAACAACTTTCAGATTCATATATATATATATATATATATTGAATTGATTTGAATGGTTTTTTTCTTTGTCCTACGAAAATTGCTATGTTGTTGAAAACATCATTTTCAAAAAGTTACATTGACTTCATAGAGCATAATTTTTATTTTAAAATAGATATCAATCTAATTCTTTTGAATTTGGTTTTTTAACATCCATACGGAGGGCATGCAATTAGTTTAATAATTTTATCATGATTATTACATATTTTATGAACATTTGAAGTAGAGTAAACCATAATTTTTACATACCTTGACTAGATAGCTTATAACTTATTGTGTATTTATCAAAATAAAAAAAAATATATTTGTTAGAAAGTATACTCGAAGCCAGAGGGCACTGTTATTTTTCATTTTTTTTTTCTCGTTTATACTTTTTTTCATTGAACGTTAAACTTGGAGGTTTATATTTGATAAACAAACCTACATTCGATGCACGTCAAAAATCATAGACCTAATTAATTAAAAAATTGTCAAATCTATATTCGTTAGAAAGATTTTTCAGAGTACTTGTGTGATGCAAAAGGACATCTCATTTTTTTTCCATTTGAGCCCCGCGCTTGAGCCCGAAAGCCTTGAAAACTGTAGGTTTCTGTTAGCCTTTGCAAATAGCCTCTAATTAGAGGGTTTCGATAGAAACTACTTTTGATAGAAAGTAGTTTTGATCAAAACTAATTAGTTTATATCAAAACTAACTTCTACTGAAATTAAATGACTATAATTTCCCCTAATCAAGGACTTTCGATAGAAAGTTTGTACTTTCTATCAAAATTACATTCTCAATCTGCCTACTTTGCAAACTTTGTGAGGAATTTCTTCCTCCAAAAAAGTGTAACCCACTATTGTGGGTTCCCCCTGATATCTAATAATTATATTCTTTGTTCTTCAATATTTTGCTCAATTCTTGGACATACTAATAGCACTAGTATTATCACACATGATCAAGATTGGTTCTTCAAAAGTAACTCTAAGATATCCTTTAAAGTTTGTATCATCCATAATACATGAGTACAACATGATGAAGATGCAATATATTTTGCTTTGTTTGTTAATAAATTTACATAAACCTTCTTTTTGCTTGACCAAGAAACTAACCAAGAGCCAACAAAGTAAGCTTCACCACTAGTACTCCTTTGGTTATCCAAACATCCTGCCCATTCTACATCAGTATACCTTGTCAGCGTAAAATCTAGACCTTTTGTATACCACAATTAAAATACTTATGTCTCTTTCAAATATGCAAAAATTCTTTTCACAACCATAACATGTGATTCTTTCAGTTTCTCCTGAAATCTGGCTACCAAATAAGCTACATACATAATATGTGGTCTGGTAGAAGTCATGTACAACAACCCTCCAATCATTTATTTGTACTTACTTTCATCTACTTTCAGTGACTCATCTTCCTTAGTTAACTTATAGTCGGTAACAATCAGAGTACAAATAAGTTTAGAATTCTCCAAGATAAAATTCTTCAACAATTCCTTGACATACTTGGATTGTGAAATGAATATAGCTTTATTTCTTTTATTTAGAAGCAATCCAAGAAATAAATGCAACTCCCCTATCATAGAGATCTCAAATTATTTATGTGTTTTCTCCACAAATATCTTGCAAAAATCATCCTTGCCTTGAAAAGTGATATCATCAATATATACAACAATAATCAAAATCTGATCAAAATCTTTCTTGTAATACAAATCTCTTGTGGAAAAACCTTTCTGAAACATTTTTCAATCAAATATCTATCGAGTCCACAATACCAGGATCTCGATGCATACTTCAATCCATACAATACTTTCTTCAATCTGCAAACTGGTTATGGTTCTTCTTCAGATCTAAGACCTTCTGGTTGCTCAATCTAAACCTCTTCCTTTTCCTCTCCATTCAAAATTTCTAAATTCATGTCCAGCTGATAAAATTTGAAGTCCTTATATGTTGCAAAAGATAGGAATATTCAGATTACTTCCATCAGAGCAACATGAGCATAAGTATCCTCAAATTTAATTCCTTGAATCTTAGTTTAACCCTTGCATACCAAATTTTCTTTGTTCCTTATTACCTTACCATTTTCAACTGACCTGTTTTGGTACACCCATTTAGTACCAATCACATTCTTATCTCTCAGTATGGGCTCTAGTTCCCAGGTTTGATTCTTGTCAATCTAATCAATTTTTTCATTCATTGCAATTACCCAATTTGGATCATGGCATGCTTCTTTTACAAATTCAGGTTTAATCTCTAAAAGTAGACACAAAAATGCATGATCTTGTGTTTCTCTACTTCTAGTAACAACTCTATTATTATTACCAATAATCTGATTCTCAGAATAATTTTTCTTTACATACCTTGGTTTCTTAGTTATACATGTCAGTGCTAGTTGATTCTCTTCTAATTATTTCTTATTGTCTTTTCCTTTGTTAATTTTTGTATCTTTAGTCGTATGATCATTAAAATACATATAATATATGTTGATTAATAATAATATAATATATATGTTATATTATTATTAATCATATGACATTTAATATTTAATATTAAATTATTATATTATTATTCTTAATTAATAATTGATTGATGAAACATTACAAGATTGATTAAATTATAATTAGTTGGAAGAGGTATGTCCTTTCTTATAAATAATAATGAATAGACATGTCCCATGAAGGGACATGTCTCTCTTATCCTCATTCCCAATATAAATGAAAGAGAGATTGTTGCATTTGGAAAATACATACAACATAGAGTGTTATTACATTTGCAGCTATCCCTAAAAACTTAACATGGTATCAGAGCCAGATTGCAAATGTAAGAGAGTAGTTTGTTGATGGTGAATGTGTGGCTGTCTCAAAACATATAGTCTCGGTAAAAGGACCATATCTCACAAATGCACCGTTGGATTTTCCTAAATTTTGGATATGTTGGTGAAAACCTAATTTCAAAAAATATCACTAAAGCGATTGGAGAGAAAGTATTGGATTCAAAAGTTATGACTAAATGTGTACAGGTCTATGTGAAATTTCTGAAAATGACTTTCATTAAAGAGATATTTTAATTTGTTATGATCATGTCCAAGCAATAACAAAGAAGCATGCATTCAAGGAAGGGTGTCTATTTCTACAAAGAAAGCATCAATTATATAGTGTCACCTCTCTTGGATAAATCATGTCATTTCATAATAAGACATGAGAATTTTTCA
>MU225686.1:859332-885476 GCA_018584345.1 Thuja plicata | reverse complement strand
TATAAATAATAATGAATAGACATGTCCCATGAAGGGACATGTCTCTCCTATCCTCATTCCCAATATAAATGAAAGAGAGATTATTGCATTTGGAAAATACATACAACATAGAGTGTTATTACATTTGCAGCTATCCCTAAAAAATTAACATCCTTTATCCTCTGTATCATATTTGTAGTCAATATGTCTCTTAGGATCCTTCTTAAAATCTTCATCAACCTTCACATTCACACGTTCCACAATTTTATTTAGTATTTTGTTGTAACACCAGTAAGCCTTTGTTCTTGTAGAGTATCCCAAAAATATACCTTCATCTGATCTTCTATCAAATTTACCAAGATTGTCTTCATCTTTCTGAATGTAACATTTTCTTCCAAATTGTTTGAAATAATTAACTACAGGTGCTCTTTCATTTCATAAATCATATGGTGACTTTTCATATTTATTTTGGTATAGAACTTTGTTCAATGTGTACACAACTATATGTACTTCTTCTCTCCAAGAGATTTTTGGTAAACTTTCTTCCTTCAACATTTTTCTTGTTGCTTCCTAAATTGTCTAATTCATCCTTTCCACTACACCACTTTATTGTGGTGTTATAGCCACTGAAAACTATCTCAAAGCCATATTTCTCATAGAAACATTCAAACATATTTGAGGTAGGTTCATTGCCTTTGTCATATCTTAAACATTTAATCCTTCTATAACATTTATTTTCAACTCTATCATTGAATACTTTAAATTTTTCAAATAATTCAGATTTCTCTATAAGAAATGCAACCCATATTAATCTTTAATAATCATCAATGAAAAGTATATAGTATCTCTCACCTTGAAAACTCCTTATTCTGGTAGGGCCACAATGTCAATGTCTACTAATTCCATTAAACCAGTTGATGAATAATATTTTTCTTTGGATGATTCTCTCCTTCATTTTCCTTCTTCACATCCCTTACAAATTATATTATCTGGTTTGCATAATCTAGGTAAGTATTTTACTTCTCTAGATGAACTTATTATTGTACCAAATTATCAAAATTTATGTGACACATTGTCCGATGCCAAAGCCAACTATCATTAGTCTGAGAGAGAAAACAAAAACCATCTAAATCTCCTTCAAGATGGTATATGTTTCTTCCCATCCTTTATCCAATTGTAATCACATCTTCATACATCTTTTGTATCTCACATCTTTCATTCTTGAAAATAACATCATATCCATTCTCACACATCAGTCAAATACTCAAAAAGATTATGATACAAACCCTTTACATAATATAGATTTTCAGTGTTATTCTTTCCATCAAAAGTAATAGATCCAAGATAATAATAATGTGAGAAGCCTTATCATCACCAAATCTAATAGGACCACCATCATATTTGTTAAGTGAAACAAACTTACTCTAATCTCCATTCATATGATGAGAACAACCATTGTGAATAAACCATCCAATTTTCTTACTTCTAACATATAAAGTAGTTTCAACATCATCATCAACCTCAACATAGATGTTAGAAATATCAATTTCCTATTTGTTATCTTCTTCAGTTTAAAAAAAGAAATCTTCTATCTCTGACTCATCATCTCAAATACTAGCATCCTCATTTACATATTAAGCCTTCTCTTTGAACTTCTTAAACTTCTATGTAGGACCCTTCTCTGGACACCTACTAGTCAAATAACTAGTTTTACCACATCTAAAACATTTCAGAGGTAATATACCTTTGTACTTTCTGGTACCTTTCTTTAGTCTTCTTGCAAATTTTTCTTTAAATTCTTCTTGGTCATCACTGTAAGAATCTTCATCTAATTTTGTTTCTTTGAAATTTGTTTCTTATCTGCTATTTTCTCTCCCTAAATTTATTATCTCAAATGCGATCAGGGTGCCAAATAACTAATCTTTAGTAAATGTCTTTGGATCATATGCCTCTTCAATTTTATAGATGTTAGCACTCTAACTATGTGGTAATGTCATTAAGATGCTTTCCATGAAATCCTCATTGGTAATACTGCCTCCCTGGTTCTTGACTTTATTCACATCATTCTCAACTCTCTTAAAACAACTCTTAATATCTTCACAATCTTCCATTCTTAGATTCTCATAATGTCTCTTAGTTGTAAGCTTCTTAGATAACTTAACCTTCGAATTTTCCTCATATATTTCTTTCATCTTTTTTGAAACTTCATATCCATTCTTCAAAGAAATAACTTTAGCCATTTCAGTCTTAGATAAAGCATTAGTAATAGAATACCTCTTCTTTTCATTCTCCTCATATAACTCAATTTAATCCTGAGTTGTAAGGTCATTCTGAGGAGATAAATACCTTGTCTCTGCATACTTCTAGGTCTTGTAACCAACCGAGACAAAATATCCTTCCATCTATCTTTTTGTGAGCTATAGTATGATCCATTGAATGTAGGAATGTTTAATTTATGTTCCATTGGATCTTCCTCAAGTGGTTAAGTTCTTCACAAAGGAACCAAGCTCTAATACTAATTATTGAATAGGCTGAATGACTAAGGGGGGGGTTGAATTCGTTATTCCCACACATCAATCAAAAACCTCTCTATTGGTACGTCAATAAAAAGAAGTAATAACAACTTTTAATCTATGTGTTAAGTACTTAAATATCCACTAAAATGTAAATATGAAAATACAGGAACACCTACATAGAGAACACCAAGATTTACATGGAAAATCCAAACTAGGAAAAACCACAAAGAATCTAATTCTCATTAAATGAAAATACCTATTAGGGTGACACTGATTAAGGTAATTTATACAAAGGATCATTGTTGGTTGTGCTCACTATAGGTTGGGCTAGCTAACCTTAAATATGAATAGGCTAACTATCGATACAAAAAGGCTCACTATCAATTACAAAGAGGGTTATTGCTACTACAAAGAGGCTCATTACAAACAAGTACAAAAAGAGATTAATTCACCACTGATATCACCAATAATCTAACACTCACACAAGATATACATAGATTTCTTGAAACATATTCACACTCACTTCATATATAGTAAACACACAAGCCACAAAAACAATAGAAGTCCTTCCCCAACTTATATTTCTTCCTGCCACCGACCATGTTAGCTGAAACAATGTAAAATAGGTCACACCAAGAGATTCCCATTTTGGTAAGGAATTAATTGTGGACCACCTCAATAAATATGACTCTCCTTGTGAATGGAAACATGTAACACCTCCAAACCCATCGATACCAACAGTCATGATGAACATGTTACATAGTAATAGCTGGGACCGAAGCATGAACACACTTCAAATAGAATTAACCCCAAACAATTGATCCACCATATATTGTACACATCAACATCAAAAGGAATAAGGATAGATATCTCAAGAAAACACTTTGGTGAACCATTTTACACACACGCATTCTATCGGTACAGATATTGATACCCCCAAGACTATCAAGACACAACAACCGGTACCACAAGAACATGAAATTGCATAGGCTATATTGACATCATAGAAAAACATTAATGAGAACAATATGAATATCATCATATTCACATTCTAACAATCTCTCCATTTTTCTTTATCACTATAGTCTTCTCTCTCTCTATCTCTCTTTACATATCAATTCATATCTCTATCTTAATCTTTTTACCTCTCCCTATCTCATTATCTCCTTATGTCTTCTTTATATATATTTATCACTATCATCTCTCTCTAACCCTTTCTACTCTCTCTTTATCTATCCCTTGTATTCTCTACATATCCATATCCTCCATATTAATTAGTTTTCTTACATAAAACACATATGCATACATTGTATATCTAATTGCTACACCATGATAATTTTCATGAACTTTTGTGCTTTTTAATCTATCTCTCTACCTTGTACTTCTAAATCATTTGTTTTCCATGACATTTAGCCTATATCCATACATGCTAGTCACATTTGCATACATCATCAATAATGTCCTTAGACCACCTGATGTTTAATTGACCCCATGTTGAGTAACTTAATATATTATTTTTCATGTACTCATTCCTAATTAGATTTAAAAAGATTAAAGATTTTTATTGCACTAAAATTCACTAAGACACTCCTACATTTACTATAATTATAGACTTGAACTACTATCACTATTTTTTATGCCTATATTCGTTTGTCTTCCATACAAAATCACCATAATAACTTAAAGAAATGTCTCATGAAATGGAAGAACTACAAAGTTCATAGAAAACAGATATTGTCTTAGATTAAGCTTATGTATACTTAATATACATATTTAACATTTAAATTTCATATCCAAAGAAACTTTCATAACTATTAAATTACCCATGATATGCAACTTGATTTACACCTTACTGATGTGATATGCTTCAATCCATAGAGGACAAGAGAAAATCAAAAGGACGGTAACCAGAAATGACATATGCCAACCATACCTTTGTCCCATCAGCCATTTTAAAAACCCATTTCTTATATGATGTTTCATTTTTTTTACTATGATTTACTCATAATTCTAAATTTGACATATTCAAGTATTTTGATTTGAGTCGCTTCTTCCTTGAGCTGTAAATATGTTCTATTGAATCACAATTGGTCTTTGACGAGAAGATTGTAGCTCTATAAATCCATTGTGGCATTTCCAAAGATGAAATCTATAGTGTCATAAATGTCACATCCCTATAAAACTAATGGAGTGAATGGAAACATAGCCTATCTTGGTAGCCTTGAAAGATGCAATGATACAAGGAAACGAGATCAGAGCCGATTGTAAAAGCAACTACCTGATGTTTTTTTATGGTCTACCATGTTTTTGAACATCATATCCCCAGAAAGTCAACTAACAAATTGAATAGTCTAAATTGTCACAATGGTCATCCATCATTCTCTGCATCTTTCCACCATAAAGCTCATCCATTTCAAATAGGAAATGCCTACAATGTAAAAAATAATCTAGCACATTAATTATTTTTTAATATTAATATTAGAAAATTTTTACATAATTATTATGTATAATTCAATAGGTTTCATACATTTATATTGCTAACAATATTTTAAAAAAATCAAAAGATTATATACACCATGAAAATATTTAAAAATTATTTTAGAATAATCAAAGTGTTTTGAAAAATAATAATTAAAATATAATGGTTAAAAATGAAGTGATTTTTTTTTTTTGAGGCAAAAATGGCAGAGCCATTAGAATTTATATTAAAATAAAATTGTTTCAAAAGCTCATGAGGGAAAGAAAATAGCAAAGAAAACCCTCAATCCTTGCCATATACAAAGCCAAAAGGCAAAAACTACTAGCACTTATAGAACCGAGAAGCACATACACATCATATGCATAATTAACTACTAAGAGACTAAATTAAAACACATAGAGAGAGAGAGAGATATGTGTACTTGTTTGGGATTCTGAAGGTTGTACTTGTTGAGTCTATTGACCTTGCGATGACCCTTCTCCAACTTCTAAAGGTTGGGCTTGTTCACCTTACGATAACCCTTCTCCAACTTCATAAGGTTGTGCTTCTTGAGAATTTCCTGCATGCAAAGATATAATTAGGTCTTTTTTATCAAATTAGGTATTGCAATATCATGCTTACATGTTTCATTAAGACAAGTCATAATCATCAACTTAAAATATGGACAAAGAGAGAGATAAAGAGATATAGACATGTACCTTATTTATTCTGATAATATCTTTCTTGAGCTTCTTAACATAGTCTATGTTCAGTATCTTCTGAATAATGTTGTGCACTCTTATTTAGCCTTCTCTTTTTATTTCCCATCACAAGTTGCAGAATTGTCTTCTTTTTCCAAATTGTGAAGTATTTTGTGACTTTCAAGTTAACAAGATGACCAAAACATATATGTAATAAGAGTGCATGACATAATTGTCTTCAAAGTATATCAGATGGACTTCAAGTCAGCATTTTTGAATGGTGACTTGAAGGAAGAACTTTACATAGAGTAGCCTGAAGGATTCAAACTTTCAGACAAACCAGACATGGTATGGAGACTGAAGAAAGTCCTCTATGGACTTAAACAGGCCCCCAAGAGCATGGTATGAGAGACTAGATGGTTACTTGACAAAGATAGCATTCAAGAAAGGAGAAGCAGATTGTAACTTATTCATAAGAGAAACAGCTGAAGGATTATTACTTGTTGCTATTTTTCTTGATGACATTATTTTTTGAGGTAATGACAAGCTTAGTGTAGAATTTTCCAAAGAGATGCAGAGTAAATTTGAAATGAGAATGATTGGACCTATAAAATAACTTTTAGAACTAAATGTAAAGCAGAAAAAAAGAGGTACATTCAAAATGGAAGATTGCAAGCTAGTAAGTACTCCTATGATAACAGGAAGCAATCTTTCTAAAAATGATTACTCCACAAAAGTTGACAAAAAAATTTACAATTCTATGATTGGAAAACTTATATATCTCACTCAATCTAGACCAGACATATCTAATGTAGTTGGCATTGTTGGGAGATTTGTATCTAAACCTAAACAGAATCACCTAGTGGCAGTAAAAAGAATTTTTAGATACTTAAAGGGAATTATAGACTATGGTTAATGGTATCCTAATTCAGAAAATGTAGAACTTCATGTGTACACAGATGTAGATTGGGGAAGTTGGGTTGATGATAGAAAGAGTACCTTAGGAGGAACAATATTTATTGAAGATAGATTGGTTACTTGGACAAGTAAGAAGAAAAACAATATTTCTCATTCAACAACAGAAGCTGAGTATGTAGCAGCCACATTGAATTGTTCAATAATGGTTTGCATCAAACAGATGATTAAAGACTTTGGAAATCAGAACGATTATCCTATTTTCATTCATTGTGACAACACCAGCACAATCAATATGTCAAAGAACCCTATAATGCATGCAAAGACAAAGCACATAGAAATAAAATATCATTTTTAAGAGAAAAAGTTGCAGACAAAGAAGTTAAGTTGGATTATGTGAGCACCAAAGCTTAGTTGTAAGACTTATTCATGAAACCATTATCAAAAGATACTTTTGAGGATCTCAAGAAGAATCTGGGAGTAATTCCGTTTCCTGAGTCTAATTAGAAATCATAGAAAATCCATCAGTCCTTGGTGATTGATGAGTAGTTGACTACTCTAATTCTAGAGTAGTACCTGTGCTTATTTGTATTTGGCATCCTTTGCCATTGATTTCAAAGGGGGAGTATATAGTAAGGGGGAGCATATACTCTGGGGGAGTATATAGTCATGAAACTAAATACACAATCAAAGGAGTTGCAACAGTGAAGAGGAACCTCTGATGAGGATATTGAGAAGATTGTAAAAAGAAATAAGACACTTTTGGATTGATGGTGTTTTTAATCATATGTTGTCATCAATGTCAAAGGGGGATATTGTTGGAGATTTTTCTTTGTGAAAATAGTTGACTATATGTTTATCATTGATGACAACATATAGTATATAGTAGTGCACTATACTCACCTTTCAGTACGGATATGTTGAAGCCTTGCATGATTGTTTTTATGTTTCAAACACAGTTATGACACCATGTTCATACATGCAAATTCAGAAGTTCAGTAACAGCTGAGTTATGTTAGTCTCTTAGCTAGCCATAGTATCAGAGGACTATTTTTAGAAAGCTGATAGTAATCTTATTGATTCTTTAGTTGCATCTATCTATGGGTTATGCATGTTCAGATTAATGTCTAGTTATGAGTCCAAGATGATTAACGAAAGGCGCTAATCATGTTTCATCTGAAGCATGACATTTGGGTAATTTTGGTGAAGCCAACTATGTGGAGCAGTGCATCTATTCAATTTGAGTTGCGTGGTTCTAATTATATTGTGTGCTTAGTTTAGCCAAAAATAGAAGTTTTGAAGGGATTCATACAAGCCGACGTGATCATATCTTTTGGTGAAGACACATATAGCAGTTCATTTTTTATTACTAAGTGTGAATGATAAGAAAAGAGACAAAAAATAATAGAGCAGAATGCTGATTATTTTGGGACAGTAAAGCCATTTCATTCATCAGTTAAAGATCTATGTGAAGAAAAAGAGAGTGTATACAATTCATTGGAATTGATCAAGACAACAGGTCTACTCAAACAGTTCATTATCAGATATAGTGTATATTTTTTTTATTGAAGGTTGTAGCCTTCATCATTTTAGTAGTGTGCTTTTGGATAGTGAGTCCTCATCCCTGACAGAGTTATTTGTCAAAGACTCCTTGTTGGAGATTTGATTCTGAGCAGTTGATTGATTGTATGTTAGTCATTGATGACAACATATAATACACAGTAGTAATTCTGTATGTACTTATCCTAATGATGATATGAAGACTTACGTGGATAGATACATGTTGTTGACTTGTTTATTATGTTATGTTCATACACGCAGACGTAGATATGATGTTTCAATAAAGTTATGTAATTCTGTTACTAGCAGTTACAGTTCTAGAAGTGTAATGGTTTAGGGCCGACGTATGTCACATGTTTCTTGAGTTGCACCTATCTTTTGTATATGTGTGTGTATATTCATGATTACTTATGATTTGATGATATTAATCCAAAGGTGCCAAACGTTTTTCAAGAAAATTGCAAAGTTAGAGTTAAATTTGTGAGGCTGACTTAGTGAAGCGTCACGTCTATTTGGTTTATACTTGCACGGTTGTAATTATGCTTGTGTGCTTAGTAGAGATGACAAGGATGTTATGAAGAGTTGTCTTTTAGGTCCCATAATCTCATACTATATGGAAGATACTTATAGCAAGTCAAAGGTGACATGCTAAGTGTGAATGATATAAAAAGATAAGAAAGATGTACAGAGCAGATTATCAGAGTTGGTTCATTCATCAAGAGTCTATGTGAGGAAGAAGTGAAAGATTTCAATACACTAGAACTGATCAAGATAGCATGTCTACTCTATATTTCATCATCAGATATAGTGCATATCTATTATTTAAAAGGTTGTAGCCTTCACCATCAAGTAGTGAGCTTTTGGATAGTGAGTCCACCACCCCTAACAGGGTTACTTGTAAAAGACTCCTAACAGGGTCTGACCCTTAACCAAGTCACTATACTTATTGCATTGTATTGCACAACTCCTAAAAGGGTTGAAATATCTTCTAACAGGGATTACTACAAACAAGTATAGTTTATTGTGGGTGCTAATTCCCATCTGGATTTTACCATTTGGTTTCCCCATAATCCAATTGTGTGTTGAGTACTGTGTTATCTGATTAAGCATTTACTTTGATGTATTCTAAAGTTAAAGAAGTAAAAAGAACTGAAGTTACTGATAACTAATTCACCCCCCCTCTCAGATATCCTTTGGGACTATTCTAACAATTGGTATTAGAGCCAAGTGCCTTGGAGAAGAAGCCTAACAGCTTTAGGTAGATCAGATGTCTTAGTTCAGAAAAGAAATCCCTAAGTTTGATGGAGAAAATTATCTGCATTGGAAAAACAAAATGATAACACATCTATAGTGTGTTAGCTTTGAGATCTTTGAAATTGCCACACAAGAAGTTGTAATTCCATCTCTGAAAGACCTTGCAAAGGATTATGCTACCAATAGACAAAAGGATATATTTACACATAATGTGATTTCCAAAGAAGCCCTAATCAGTGCCTTATTTGACAGTGAATTTTCTGAGATCAAGAAAATTGATAGAGCATATACCATATGGAAGTATTTAGAAGATATGTTTGAAGGAGATGTTCAAGCAATGAATGCACGCAGAAAGAAGATATAATGGACAAGTTGCTAACTACTTTGACATCAGACTATGAAAACAAGATTAGTATTCTAGAGGAAACCATGCAATTATAACAAGATTTCAAGAGAGAGACCTTGATCAACAAAATCTCTACATTTGAGATATCAAGATTAAAAATAGAACCTAAAAGTGAAACAACTTTCAAAGCCTCAGTCCATGGTAAGAAATCCTTACACATCTCTAGTCATAATGAGAAAGAAGAAGTTGATGAAGAACTTGAAGAAATCATTGCTATGATTGCTAGAAGAGAAAAGAAAGGAAAAGGAAAATATGAAGGACAACTTCCATTCAAATGTTTTTCATGTAACAAGATTGGTCACTTTACATCTAAGTGTCCCACAAGAGTCAAGAAGTTCAGATCTGATTATAAACCCAAATATAAGAAGGAATGCTATCATGCTGAAGAAGTTGTAACTAATGAAGATTCAGGAGAAGATGAAATTGGATTCATTGCCCTTAGAGACATGGAGAGGTTGCTTAAGGAAATGAACATTAAAGATGAAAAAGAAGAACAAGAGCTAGCCCTAATTTCCAAAGTAGACATCAGAACTGATTGGATAATTGACAGTGGATGCTCCCATCATATGACAGGTGACAAGGACAAATTTTTTTAGTTGGAAAAATACAAAGGTGGTATGGTTAGATTTGGAGATAACACTCCTAAACCTATCATAGGCAGAGGTTCTATCACTTTGGATGGAAATAAGAAGATTGATGATGTTCTATATGTTGATGGATTACATCATAACTTGCTGAGTGTTGGACAACTACTTGACAAAGGTTATCATTTGGAGTTCAAAGAAAACAAGTGCATCATTAACAACAAGCATGGAGACATGATTGCATCAGGCTCTAAAATAAAAGGTAATGTTTTTCAGCTCAATTTTGATGTAAGTTGTTTTGTTACAAAGGTGGATGACAGTTGGCTATGGCACAAGAGACTATGTCATATCAATTTTGATAACATAGTAAAGATTAGTAATGTCAAAGCAGTTAGAGACCTACCAAGTATTGCAAGACTAGTTGACACAATATGCAGGGAATGTGTTATGGGAAAGCATGTAAGGAGTTCCTTCAAAAGCAAGCAGAACTCAGCTAGAAACAAATTGGACCTAGTGCATACAAATTTTTGTGGTCCTACTAAAACAAGATCATACTACGGAGAAAGGTATTTCATTTTGTTTGTTGATGATTTTTCTAGGATGATGTGGGTTTCATTCTTAAAGGAGAAGTCTGAAGCCTTTGAGAAGTTCAAAATATTCAAAGCTAAAGTTGAGAATGAATTTAGATTAAAACTAAAATGTCTGAGATCAGATAGAGGAGGAGAGTTCACCTCTAATTATTTTTATGATTATTGTGAAGAACATGGTATTAAAAGATAGTTGAGTGCACTTAGAACCCCTCACCAAAATGGGGTTGCAGAAAGGAGGAACAAGATCATACTTGATACAGCGCGCACTATGATCATTGCAGGAAAAGTTGCACAAACCTATTGGAGAGATGTAGTGAACACAACAGTATATGCTATCAACAGAACCCAATTAAGGCCAGGCGCAGATAAGACATCCTATGAACTTTGGTTTGACAATGTACCTATAGTAAACTATTTAGAATCTTTGGTAGCAAGTGCTACATCAAGAGAGATGATGGTGTTGGTAATTTTGATGCTAGAAGTGATGAAGGTATTTTCCTTTGTTATTCTACTAAAAGAAAAGCATATAGATGTTTCAATTTGAGATTAAAGAAGATAATTGAAAGCATGCATGTTAAGATTGATGAAAAATTTATGGTTCAAGAAAGATACTATGAATATGCACCTATGATTGAGGATGAATCTAGACCTAGCAGCAAAGATACTATTATTGAAGAAATGTTTGATTGCATTGATGTCTCATGCAATGACCTTGAATCAAGAAAAGAAGAATCATAGATTAAAGAAGAAGAAGACACACCTAAGGTTCCAAAATTCACATCTAGATACCACTCTAAAGATGACATCATTGGAGATCAGAGCAGTAGTGTTATGACCAGATCTAAAGCAAAAGGTCTAGCAATGGATGAAGAGGTATGTTTACTTTCACAAATTGAACCCTTAAGTGTTTAAGATGCTTGTAATGATTCTGATTGGAAGAATGCAATGAAAGAAGAATAAGATCAGATAATTAAAAATGATACATGGGAATTGGTCCCTAGACCCAGTGACAAAAACGTGATTGGAACAAAGTGGGTATTCAGAAAAAAGATGAATGAAGATGGTATAGTAGTAAGAAACAAAGCAAGATTGGTATGCAAGGGATATGCGCAGAGAGAAGGAATAGACTACACTGATACATTTTCCCCTGTGAGAAGACTAGAAGCCATTATGTTATTTTTGGCATACGCAAAATTCAAAGATTTTAAAGTTTATCAAATGGATGTAAAATCAGCTTTTCTGAATGGTGATTTGAATGAAGTCTACATTGAATAGCCTAAAGGATTTAGTCTTTCAGATGAACTAGACATGGTATGCAAATTGAAGAAAACACTCTATGGTCTTAAACAGGCTCCAAGAGCTTGGTATGAGAGACTTGATGGTTATCTTACCAAGATTGGATTCAAGAAAGGAGCAACAGATTATAACCTATTCACAAGAGAAACACCTGATGGATTATTGTTAGTTGCTATATTTGTTGATGACATTATCTTTGGGGGTAATGAAAAGCTTAGTAAAGAATTTGCAAAAGAAATGCAGAATGAATTTGAAATGAGTATGATTGGTCCTATAAAATAGTTTTCGAGACTAAATGTAAAGCAAACAGATAAAGGTATATTCATTAATCAATCTAAATATGTGAAGGAAATACTGAAGACTTTTCAGATGGATGATTGTAAACCAATATGCACTCCCATGATAATTGGAAGCAACCTTTCAAAAGATGATGACTCCATAGTAATTGATAAGACATTGTACAAATCTATGATTGGTAAACTCATTTATCTAACTCAATCTAGACCTAACATATCTAATGTAGTTGGCATTGTTGGAAGATTTGTAGCTGAACCCAAGCAGGATATTTAGATATTCAGATATCTAAAGGGAACTATAAACTATGGCTTATGGTATCCTAAATTAGAGAATTTAAAGCTTCATGTGTATATAGATGCGGATTGTGTAGGTTGTATTGATGACAGGAAGAGCACTTCAGGAGGAGCAATATTCCTTGGAGACAAATTGGTTTCTTGGATAAGAAAGAAGCATAATTGTATTTCTTAGTCAACAATAGAAGCTAAATATGTTGTAGCAACACTGAATTATTCAACCATGGTTTGGATCAAGCAGATGGTTAAAGACTTTGGCATTCAGGTTGATTATCCTATTGTCATTCACTGTGATAATACTAGCACTATCAACATGTCTAAGAACCCTGTGATGCACACAAAGACAAAAAACATAGAGATCAAGTACCATTTCTTAAGAGAAAAGGTTGCAGACAAAGAAGTTAAGTTGGACTATGTGAACACCAAAGAATAGCTAGTAGATATTTTCACAAAGCCCTTATCAAAGGATACGTTTGAGTATCTCAGGGAGAAGTTGGGATTAATTCCCTCTACTAAGTCTGTTTAGAAGAAGTAGAAAAGACATCAGTCATCAAGTGACTGATGAATGGTTGACTACTCTACTTCTGGAGTAGTACCTGTACCTAAAAGACTATGGTGCCCTTTGTTGTTGACGTCAAAGGGGGAGTATATAGTAAGCAAGAGTATGTACTAAGGGGGAGCATATACTTTGGGGGAGTATATACATGGAACAAAAACACAGACAAAAGAATTGCAGCAATTTAGGGAAATCTTTGATGAGGATATTGAGAAGATTGTAAAAGAAAGAGAACACCATGAATAGTGAATGTTTTTGATATCATATGTTGCCATCAATGTCAAAGGGGGAGATTATTGGAGAATTGATTCTGAGCAGTTGATTGATTGTATGTTTGTCATTAATGACAACATATAATACACAATAGTAGTTCTGTATGTACTTATCCTAATGATGATATGAAGACTTGCATGGATAGATACATGTTTTTGACATGTTTATTATGTTATGTTCATACATGCAGACTGAGATATGATGTTTCAGTAAAGTTATGTAATTCGGTTATTGGCAGTTATAGTTCTGGAAGTGTAACAGTTTAGGACCAACGTATATCACATGTTTATTGAGTTGCACCTATCTTCTATATATGCGTGTGTATATTCATGATTATTTATGAGTTGATGATATTAATCCAAAGGTGCCAAACATGTTTCAAGAAGATTACAAAGTTAGAGTTAAATTGGTGAGGCTGACTTAGTGAGGCATCGCGTCTATTTGGTTTATACTTGTGCAGTTGTAATTATTCTTGTGTTCTTAGTAGAGCTGACAAGGATGTTATGAAGAGTTTTCTTATAGTTCCCATAATCTCATACTATATGGAAGATACTTATAGCAAGTCAAAGGTGACACGCTAAGTGTGAATGATACAAAAAGATAAGAAAGATATACAGAGTAGATTATCAGAGTTGGCTCATTCATCAAGAGACTATGTGAAGAATGAGTGAAAGATTGAAATACATTGGAACTGATCAAGATAGTAGGTCTACTTTACATTTCATCATTAGATATAGTGCATATCTATTATTCAGAAGGTTGTAGCCTTCACCATCAAGAAGTGAGCTTTTGGATAGTGAGTCCACCACCCCTAATAGGGTTACTTGTAAAAGGCTCCTAATAGGGTCCGACCCTTAACCAGGTCACTATACTTATTGAATTGTATTGTATAACTCTGAACAGGGTTGAAATATCTTCTAACATGGATTAATACAAACAAGTATAGTTTATTGTGGGTGCTAATTCCCGCCATGGTTTTACCATTTGGTTTCCCCATAATCAAATTGTGTTTTGAGTACTGTGTTATCTGATTAAGCATTTACTTTGTTGTATTATAAAGTTAAAGAAGTAAAAAGAACTAAATTTACTAATAACTAATTCACCCCCCTCTTATTTATCCTTTGGGACTTTTCTAACACTCCTAACAAGGTCAGATCCTTAACCAGGTCACTATACTTATTGCTTTGTAAAGATCAACTGCTAACAGGGTTGTGAGATCTTCTAACATGGATTATATACTCAAGTATAGTTCTTTGTGGGTGCTAATTCCCAGAAGAATTTATACCTATTTTGGTTTCCCTGTAACCAAAATTGTGGTGTCTTATTTTGTGTTATCTTTCTGTGTATATGCTTAATGATATTCTATACTTAATTGGAGAAAATAATTAAATTAGCTGATAACTAATTCCAATAACAAGTATTCCAATAACAAGTATTTGGAAGTATAAATAATATTACACAATTATAATTCATGGATGACACTGTCCTTATTGTGAAGCTATTGGGAGAGAGGCTCATGCATTACAGAAAACTCTTGCTCAAAATAAGAAAGCTTTAGGTCAAAATTTGTATGAGATAAAGTCACACTTAATTCTTAAAGCCAATTGTTTATAAATATTGTAAATCCAAAGAAATTTTGGATATGAGATCAATCTCCTTCTATGCGAGTATCTTAATATATTATCGGTCTCTAAAATATTCTTTTTTAATGATTGGTTTAGGTTTGCTAGAAAAAATAATAGCATGATAGATTCATGGAAGGGCCATTAGCTATCTTTGGCAAACACAATCACTTTTATCAACACCTCTATTTCATTTATTGTATCCTAGACAATATCAATTTATAAAATTTATAGCAAGCTTTCCATGATCACTAAAGATACCTAGAGGATGTTTTATCTAAAGGCTAAAAGGTCAATTTCAAATGTAGAGTATGGTGAAGTGTGATGATGTATGTAAGCCAAAGGAATATTATGGATTAGCCATCAAGAAATGTATGGAGATAGACTAGATTTGGAGGCTAGGTTGGCTTGGATAATTTATGAGGAAATGGAGAAGCTTTGGATGAAATTGCTACAAGAAAATCATCTTTAAAGTGACATTGAATTCTATAATATGGAGATCACCCTCCCTTCGAGATATAGTTTTTGGAATTTCCTTTGTAGGTGTAGGAATATCATTGTGCATAGGATGAGGTGGTGCATTAGAGATGGCAGCAAGATTTGGTTTTAGAGGCATAGATGGTTGTATTGTAGTGCACTAGTTGAGATCCCTCGATAAAGACCATTTATGAGAAAATTTTGAGGATATGAAAAATGATGAGGTTGAAGATTACGTTGAGGAATGAATCCCAAATGACAGTGGGAAAATATTGAGGCTCTAATGCTGGAGATAAGGAAGGTGTGTAATGAGATTTAGAATGAGGTTGATAAATGACATCTATTTGTCCCTTCTAGGGAGGAGAGGGTAATTTGAGGTGATAGGGGAAATGGTTGAGCACTAGTCAAGATCATTTTCAAGCATTTTTTTTGGAATAATGATAATTCTAAGTGGGTATTAAGGATCCTATAGTGCAAACAAAGTATTCCTAAAATGAACTCCTTCCTTTAGATCATCTACAAGAGAAGGGTGTTCAAGTGAAATGAAGCAAGAGTTCTGGGTTGGGAGCGGTCTTTATAATGTGTGATAAGTGAAGCCAATCAAGAGGAAAATGCCTACATCATTCTTCACACTAGTTTCTCTTTCTTTCTTTAGAATAACTTTATGTATAAATGTAAAATTACATGGGATCTCCCCACTAGCATTCCTTGGCTTTTAGAGTACCAATTCTTGAAGATTCAGAGCCATCTTCCATAATTATTTGGAATGTAACTCATACAATAATTGTCTGGAATATCCTACTTGAATAAGATGGGATAATTTTTCAAGATAGAAGAAGAGTGGTTGAGAGGGTTTGGTATAGGATTAAGAGCACTATTATAAAAAAAAATAAGAAGATTTAGAAGATAAAAAGTAGGGAAGTATAAATCAATGCGAAGATGATGCAGAATGCTTGGCCTCATTGTCTTTGGCTCATTACTTATCAGTTTGTTGATGGTAATAACTTAAAAAATATATTTTGGTATCTACATGATAAAGGATAAATCAAATTTAATTTTAAAGAAGCTACAAAATGTAATCCTAGAAAGGTTGGCAGGGGAGGGACCTTTTCAGATGATTTTGGTTAGTTGCTTGGTGCTTTTTCCCTTGACTTGGGGATAGATTAAAAAATTAAAGGTAAGGATCTTTCTCTTCTCTCAAGATCATGATTTCTAGGGAAACACAATGGAGGAAGATTTAGATTGAAGGGGACTATATCCAAATTATAAATTCCATGAAAGGATGGAAATTGGAAAATTTAGGTTTAGAGGATATATTACACATTGTAAAGTGGACGATAAGGGATGTGGAAAAAGTGATCTTTTATCATATCCAGTGGTCTTAAAATTGAGCAACATAGTCAATAGCCAATATTAGGGTGTCAGTATAATGAGAGGACAACATATGTAATAATCATTGGTGGAGTGAATCCATGTCCCCATTGATTAAGTTGCTATAGAAAGATATTCTAAATTCTCCTACTTCAGAGCTCAAAACAGATCCTTTAGCCATGACACATATTGTGTTAGGAGGTGATTAGTTTTAGTATTTTTTTCATGGTGGTTATAGCTATTTCTTCTTAGCCTTTTCGCATTGGTTGAGGATGTTCTTTTTGTATAGTTCATGCTTGCTTCTATATCTTGCAATTGTTATTTTCTATTTATGTCGCCCTTGACACCTTATGGTGTCCCTAGATTTCTTTCTTTGTTATGGTTTCTGGACCTAAACCATGTTATATTTACCAAAAATAATTTACAATTTAGAAACTTCAAAAACTAGTATATAAAATTTAGAAAAATGAACTTAAAAGAAGACAAAATTTTAATTGGCTAAAATAATTTCGTAAGTTTAAAAATTAAATTATCAATTATGGTTAAATAATGTGATTAGATAATTTATATTTCTTGTGATTGTGATATAATCCAAAGATAGTGAATTTTCCCTTAACACGTGTCTAGCCATAGTGGATTGATAAAACTTACATATAAACTATATAAAACTATAGTTTTATGACAAAATAAAAATGCTAGACTCTAATGGTTGAAATTATTATTTTTAATCAGAAGATAACTTTAAATTGATGTAATAATACTAGCCTTAAGACAAGTACTAATAAAACGGCAATATTCAAAATGTCACCTACCTCCATTTTGATAACTACAAATAAAAAAATTTGTTCAACTTTCTTTCAATTTTGATAGGGTTAGTTTCTAAAAAGGAATATTTCATCCATAGCTTCACCTATTGTATTTCTTGTAATTTCTTAAGCTTTCCTATGATATTTTTGAATACTCTCCGTTTATAAGACACAGTGATTTCTTAATATCTTGTGAGCCAATATAAATTAAACAATCACATTCTCCAAAATAATTGTTTTTCCACTTATTGACAGGTTGGAGGATCTTTTTAGTAGTAAAACTAGAAAGGGGACGTTGATCTTATAAATTCATATACTTTTTTTATTTGAAACATACGGGAGTTGTTTCCATTTTCTATGGTTTTCCTCATTCACTTGAACCATGAATCTATGGTTGCTTTGAAATATTGACTAAAGATACATTGCATCAAACATACACATAACAAGAAGTAACATCAAGTTAGATGAGCTCATTGATCCCTCTCTGGTTGTGCTCAGTGATAGTAGAAGGGAATTTGATTTGGACCTGTTAAATAACTCAAGAAACAGCATGCTCGAGATCTACAGGACTATCAAGCGGATCTATCACGAGGTGGAAGACCTTAAAAATAGGGTAAAAGGCACAAATATGGGAAACAAGAACAATGAAAAGGAGGAAATTAACAACGTGAGCACCCGCATCCAAAATCTGGAGGAAACCATGACAAGGGCTGAATCAACCCTTAAGAAAATAGCTAATCAAAGCTATAACACTCTCAAAAAGACCAAAGAACAAACTAATGCGCAGATTAGTGAGCTGGAGGAGAAACTGGTTGGGAAAGACACTGTAAGTAAGGATATTGAGAAAACGTAGAACATTGAGTAGGGGCCTGGAAAGCGTACCCATCCCAAGACAAAGAACACCAAAGACAAGGATCTAGAGATGGTGATCCAGGATATCAAAAGCTCTGCGGCTAGTATGGAGTTGAAGGAGGCTAAGGCGGCCAATATCATGGTGGAATTATCCTGAGGTTCCCTGGATTTACTTGTTGTTCATGTTTATATCTACTTTTTAGAAGTCTAGCTTTCTTTTTGCACTGGCCTTTCATGACCTGTCCTATCTAAGCTCTTGTTCTACTTTGATGCTTTTACTGTTTTATTGCCATACTCTGTTTCGGGTTTCAGGAACCCTGTAAAACCTGTTTTACTGAAAATCAAAAATATCAAGTCATTTTTTTGTATAATCAACACTCGTGATGAATTTGAAACAATTCTAAAAAAAGAAATCAGTCATTACTAACACACATGCCAAACTTGATATTACTAGGTCATACAATGCATCACAAACAACATTACCTAGCTATTATATAGAATGCATGAATATAGAAAGAAATAAAATTACATTTGTAATTGCTTACACTAATATATATTTCTCCCTTGGAATGAATTTTTTTAAGAAATATTTGCATTTGTAACTATTTTTTTTCTTTTACGATGAAAAACTGAGATTTAAGTGTAGTTTTTGAGCTTCTAGGGAATCCCACTCTAATTCCTACGTTGACTTCATCAATAATATAGAGACATCAATCTAGAGGTAGGTAAGTGATTGTGGTTGTAGGAAATAGGGTAATTCATTCACATAAGTTTCCTACCTCACTTTTTCATTTGTGTCCCACAAAGAAGAGTTATTCATTGTCTTGTTTAATCTGTTGATTCTTAATCAATCAGCTCAACATTTTACATCACTTACTCTCACTCACTTCCATCAAGAAACCTATGTCCATGCTTTTTCATAATATTACCTACTATTAAATGGACAATGATGTAAGGTAGAATAAACTTTGAAGATTTGAAAGAGACACAATAGTGAAAGATCATGCTATCAAGTTAACTAGAAAAATTATTCAAGGTTCATAAGAAATGAAAGGGTCAAAGCGTGAATTCATAAGCAATTAAGGTTTAAAATGTAGAAATACTATTCAAATGATTAAACTTTTAAGACTTAAGTATATAAATTTAAAAAGCCTTAAATTGAAGCTCAAGTATAAATTGCTTGAAATAGCTAAGAAAGTGGAGAAAATTTTATCACACACTTGATACGTAACAAAATTCTATCAAGATTCTAGTGAAATCAAGAAACAGCCAATTAAAAAATTTAGATAGCTTAATACAAATTAATCATTATAATACATCATTTAATTATTCATATTCTGAAGACCACTATAATAACATCATATATTCAAACTGATGGAAAGCACGTGCATAAAGATTGAAATTAAGAAAGAAAAGTAGGAAACTTGTGAAATAAAAATGGACAATCTAAAATAGGAAAAAACGAGAACAACATCTCATTGAAAGTCGCCACTGTTTCAAATATTATTTTCTTCTCCGCTACGCTATTTTTCCCCTAATATCCACTAGACACAATGCATCATTGAAACAAAACTAACCCACAGAGGCATAATGTTGTCCAACATTCTCCATCTGTTCCGCTTACAACATTCTCCAGAGAGAGACTCGAATAGACTGCAGAGACCCCAAAAAAACATAACAAAAAGACATGCAGAAATGAATGATCACTCTTCTAAGGGTCTTCCACCTCCCTTTTCATAACCTCCCTTTTCATAAATTCAGAAATTCTCTTCAATTTCGCTTGAAGAAGTCCGATGGCAGTTTCTAAACGAGTGAATCTCATTTGCAGCTCCTTTTTCTCTTCCAAAGCCGATTCACTGATCTGGATATTTTGTCGGAGGGCAGCTGCTAAACGCGTGTTTTCTATGTGCAGCCGCTTCTTTTCACACTCCAAATGCATTTTCTCTACTTCCCACATGGAAGTTTCCCTGGATATTCTCTCCAGATTATCCAGTCCTTGTTCTTCCCGGCTATCTCCACTCAGAACCCTCTGTCCGTGATATTTCATGATATCAAGTACTATATATGAAACCGCATTGGTGGCCTTCTTCTTCTCCTCTTTGGGCCTGGCGACATCCCTTCCCAAGACGTCATATATGTTGATACCTGGATCTCCACGCGCAATAACACTGCGAGGGACCCTGAACTCGCCGAATGCTTTCAATGCCAGATATTGGAGAATGGTTGGATAATCAAAAGAGCTCGTGCGCCTTTTCTGGACAGATTCGATTTGCTCCAGCATTCTCTCCTTCACAAATTTGCACCAGTTAAAGCAGACCCCTCGAGAAACATCAATGGCGGTCGCAACATACTTAAACGGGATAGTGCCCGGAGTCTTCACCCCACAAAGCTTGTAAGCCAAGAACTTGCATGCAAACTGCACAGGTGGGTCAAGTATTTTGTCCACCAACAATCCCGAACTACTGGCACCCATTTCAGATCCAGTAAAACGCATCATTATTTCAACTCGATCATAATCTCTTGAAGGGGAAACACATATACCTGAGTTTGGCAGAGCCGTAGCTTGTCGGATGTGCTCTTCCGTGATCTGCATTCGGTTTTCTCCAACCCTCAGTTGACCGTCCACCATGAAATCGATGACCGCCGCGCACAAAGCACCGTCGCATCGGTACGTGACTGCATTCAAGAACGGATAAATACCAGCCCCCGCAATAACGGCTCGTTGGACTTCGTTTAAATTCTCTGCCCACATTTTACGCAGGCTTTCTGAGTTCATCTCGTGCACCTTCACACCGGAACGCCAGATCTTGGCCTGCTGCCTCTCCTCCATTACAGCCCAACTCGATTCTTTGTTTACAGAATTAGGGCAAATAGAATTTGTACGACCTAAAGTAGTTTGTGACGTATATATAGAATGTAGGTATGCATTCATAATCGTCCGTTTCCACGCATCATATACATCCACACTGCGACTGGCCGCGTGCATATTCAACTGACCGCATTGGAGGTTGTGACAGTGATAATCCACGTATAAAATGTATATTAAATTTACGGTAGAAGCGAGGAAGAGGAACGGATTCTTAGAATGGCCGGTCCAACCAGGTGAAGCGGCTTCCTCCTTGACCGCCTGGAAATTGAATGGTGGCGGCGAGAATAGTTGTGGCCGAGCAACAGATGTGTACAAGTGGCATCTCTCTTCACGAGGTGAGACTGCAAAATTGTTTTAGAGGGACCGTCTACCACATACCACATGCAATTCTTTTAACACAAGTAATACAATGGCCCCTTACCTATTGGTTGTAAATGAGTGTATATGGATAAGTCTTGTTGAGTGCATGACTCACACATCATAAGGAATGATGTTGGAATCATTAGAATGGATACCCCTCAGTCCTAGTCTTTGGGTCTTAGCTAAATAGGTTCTTTGAACTTCAAAAAAAAATTAGAATATAAATGAATAATCTAACATATTAATTATTTTTTAATCATATTTTATATAATTGTAACATATTGATTATGTATAATTCAATAGGTTTAATATATTTATATTTGTAGTTTATATAACAACTTTATGCTTTTGTTGTCAATTTGTATTATTATTTCTTTTCTTTTTTTTTTTAATTACATTTTTATAACAAGCTTATGCTTTTGTCAATTTGTTGTTTTATTATTTCCTTATTTTTGTTGATTAGTTGTTTTCCTTTTAGTGTTTGGTCTTTTATTTAATTTTTTAATCTGTTAAATAGTATATTTTTTTTATAAAAATAAAAGTTTTGAACATAGAGCCATAAAATCAATAGACTAGAAGCCCACCAAAACTCTCCCAATACAGATTGCTTCACCAAAACTCTCCCGGTATAGATTGCTTCACCAAAACCAAGGAGAGCAACATTGAGAGAAATAACAAAGAGTATAGAAATCAATCTAGCATACCACCATGACAAAAAACCAGTGCCTATATACAAGTTCTATACAGAAATTGGGTAAACCCAGACCACTACCAAAGAGAAACTAGACCAGAATAAACCTTGGAAAATACAAACAAAGAAAGCAGCATAAACACTATAATAGGAGTAGACATAGCTAGGAATCTCACTCGACAAAATTGCCTTTTCCATCATAAGCACTCAAGAATTTTTCCCTTGAACCTAAACTAGAGAGTATCTTATGAAGTTGGCCCAAATTCTTCTGGCAAGTCTCTCATTTCATCATATTTCTATTCCTTTCCACATCTCTGACACATCCCTTTGAGAATTCCTAACAGAGACCAGCATTCAAGCATCGTTCTTCCTTATCTACACCTTCTCGCCAAACTAGGAAAGGTTTGAACATTGAATGCACACCGCCCAAATCTCTCCAAAAACCTCCATCAACACGATACCCCATCCCAGATTCAGCCATGGCAACAATTTGATCTAAACCTCCCAACTATTCACCCTTAAAACATGCCCTCATCACCCATGTAGCCTCCAACTTTGAGCCTAATTCTAATGCCCATGCTAGGAGCATTGAAGTGATGCATATATTTGCCAAAAAATGATGATCAAAAAGCATGAAATATTCCCCAAATAACAGATAAATGATCCAAAAAAATTCTTTATCATCAAATTTGAAAACATGTTGCATCTATTTCACAAAGATTTCACCCTTAAAACATTGTTGTTGCGAACTAGTCTCCTAAGAGAAGATCACCTCCATAATGAACCAAACTAGAACAACCCTAAATAAAAGTAGCCACTATGCAGAGAGAACAAAGAGGCAAATGTAAATGGGAAAAAAGCCACCAAGAGACCAATAAATCATCCCACATAAGGCTCAAAATATCTCAAGCCAAAAATATGTGTCACATCCCAAATCAATAAAAAATATAGCACCAAAAGGCATACAACTAGAAAACCATCTAGATTTGCACATAGTGAATAGACAAGTTGCATAATTTTTCATAAAATGAGGTCAAGTAGAGCATATTCCCACCAAGAGTAATACAGGAACCATCATTATACAACTCACTATCCAGGAGCACCCAAAACAATAATAGAAAGGAATAGAAAGGGAAACGGTCACAAGAAATTAAATTTGAAAAAATCCCATGTAATGGTGAGGTTAGAGGTTAATCCCTCTAAAATTCTCAATCACACTAACCAAATTAGGAAAAGAGACTTCTCATTTTCATGATGTGTGAGCAATCCCCTTGCCTTCTAACAAAATATGTGTGAATTTAAAATCTTGAAACTTACCCAATTTATTACGAATAAAATCTTCTATTTTTCTCATCTTCCACACATGGGCTTTCCCTTCCAAAATTGCATTCACAGTGACCTAAGAATCCCCTTAAAAATGAAATTGGTCTGCATCTAATATATATGCCAAATCTACCACCGAAGGGCTACTATAGCCTAAGCTTCATTGTTAGTTCCATTGTCCAATTTAGTTGAAGAAAAGGCAACAATATTACCATTTGCATCTCTCACAATGCAACCAACATGATATGGGCCTAGGTTACCTTTAGAGGCCACTCTATCATAATTAACTTTAATCCATCCTTTTTTAGTTTTGTCTATTTAACTCTCTCTATTTGAGATTATTGCTAGTAGGATTAACCCTTAAATTATCCTAAATGGATGGCACTTTAAGAAGAGGCCACATCCTTTTTAGAAAGGTGTCACTATAGAAAAATGGATGGTGAATAACATTTTGGTTTATGGTCATGCTATTCACTAATTTTGAAATAGAATTTTCAATCTTTTTATAAAGCCTGCCGACCTCCTTCATCTTCCTCTAAAAGATACGGCTATTGTGTTCCTTCCACAAGTCCATTATAATGGCAGCGGGGTGAACCATCCATATAGATGAAAGCATTATTTTAGGGATATTAGTGCACTACCCATAAAACATATGCAAGAGAGTCTTAAAAATGAAGTGCCAACGCTAGATAGAAAATTTACAATGTAGAATAAAATGGTCAACTATATCTTCAGCATCATTGCCTAAAATACATTAAAAAATCCCATTAAAACACAATGTCAGTAATCTTTCATTAGATAGAATTCTCCTTTTCAAAGTCAACCAGGAAAAGGAACTTGCCTTTGGAAGGAAAAAATTATTCCAAATCAGCTGATGTAGCCAACCTTCATCTATTTGGGCATTCTCCAACAATTTGTATCCAATCTTGACTGAATATTCTCCCATCTTAGACCCACAACACACAATTTCATCATCCTCTCCATTCAATAGGAAAGATCTATACTCAAGGATCTTCTTAAGAAAAATAGTTTCATCTCTACTCAAATCCACCTCTTCACAATTCTTCTATTCCCATCCAGATGATAATTCATTCCCTTTCATAAGAATAAAACCCCAAACTTTCAACCCCCAAGATCTGGTTGTGGCTTTCTTGATATTTTCCAAGCTATTTGCATTCACAGCTAGTAAACTCTCCCAAGAATCATGCCAAAAAATTTCTTTTCACCCATCTCCCAGTTTCCAAGTGACATGATCAATAATGGCATGCCTATATTATAGGTTAAGTGCACCAAGATGGGGGACTAAAAAGGGGTATAAGATGTCACTTTTTTTCTTAAATTGGTAAGCTCTAAACTTCAAAAAGAAATTGAAGATAGTTAGACTCAAAATTTTGAGATTCAACAAGAACAAGAGTTGTACTACTCCCAATCTAGCTTCTAAATTACTAATTTTTATTTATTTTTAAATGGTGGAGTTTAAGGCCTTCAAAAAGGGAGAGCACAAAAAGTGACCCTATTTTTGTGATAAAAACATAATAAAGTGTCTGGTGTTCTTCCCCTAAAATGTTGACATTTTTTTTGAAATTTTTTAATCCCTCTTGTGAGAAGTTAGCTAACAACACATATTTTATCTCAAATGTTCTCCTAATTTTCTTATGAATATATGTTTTTTTATAAATTTTCTAAATGGGCACATCTTGAAAATGTGAAATTTATGTGTGCTCCACCTAGAAATCATTTAAAACTAATCAAAAATGAAAACTTCTTTTTTTTTTTGAAGTGTGTAGAATGGATTCTAGTTTCTAAAAAGGACTTGTTTCAGAATTTGACGAACGAGACAAAATCTAAGCCCAAAATACTACACATTGATTTTTGAGAAAAGTCAAACATACATACAAAATAAATTAGAGATGAAAAGCTTAACATAATAAGAATTCAAAATAAATTATATGGTTAGATAGCTAAGAGAGAGATCTACAATATCATGTCATATGGTTTTATCATTATTGAACCATGTGCAAACCTGACAAGGAGCACAAAACAAAAAATGTGAATATTTTGTATGTTTGTTGGAAAGCACATCTCAGACCTGTTT
>MU225686.1:781725-803156 GCA_018584345.1 Thuja plicata | reverse complement strand
GATATTCACACCTCCATGTTCCTCCAGTTGGAAATCCACATTTACCAATCGACAAAAATCATACCCCCTTCAACATGACCACGTTGCCTACAATGACTCTAGGCTGTTGTGATTAGAATTCTTTAAGACCTTACACTTTTTGCAAGGACAATTACATTTATCAACTTTTCTTTGGAACTGAGACCACAATCTAGCAATTGTCTCATTATTTTGTTCTGGGTTCATATTGCCAGGTGTGGACTTTCTTCACAGGCAATTATTCGGGCTATAAATATACAAAATGTAAACAATATAAAAGAATTAGTAGTATCATGTATATAATAAAAAATAATCAAATATTAAAAGATTATTCCAATTGATGGATCTGAAACAAAAAATTTAACAAATTATTTTTATATTAACTAAACAAAACTCAAGGAATCCAAGTGAACTATGTTTTAGAAAGAACAAATGCATTAAAGAAAAAAATATACATTTGTTAAGGTTTGTCTGAATATAAATAAAATTCTAAGGTTGGATAGCTAGCATAACATTATGATGAATGGATTGCAAACCATATGGCCCTGCTCATTTTTAGAATTCATGCTTCTGGCTGCCATGATTGCACTCTTTGGTACAACTCCAACCCCTTCTTTGTGTTTCTCTATCAGTTTTTCATAGATTTTCATAATATATTTATTTATATTTCTTTTTCTGCATTGTTTTTACTTTTGATTGTATCTGTTAATATTCTATGATATATTATCAGAGTTTTGGACAATTCAAGAGAAAGAAGATGCAATAAATAAATACAATCGAATACGAAAACAACATAAAGATATATACTAGTTGCAAGAATTTTTGGGATTGCAAGATATATATAGTTTATAAAAACTAATATCTCTAATATATTTTACTTTTTATAGTATATCCAATTTTGATTGTATTTATTTGTTTATTTATTTACGTCAACATTTCTGATCATATTGGATAATCTATCATTATCTGAATGGTAGATATTTGTATAATCATATAATCAAATTGTAAAACAATTCAATAATAAATCTCATATAATTCAGAGCTATATCTTTCTGATTGCGTTGCAGAATGCCCTGATTGTCAAAACAAAATGAAATTTCACAATTTTTGCCCTGTGTTTCCTGTTATAGGGCAGTGGCATATAGTAAGCACCATTTTTATAATTTGATCTGTCCAAGACTTGAAAAGAAATATCAAACACATCACATCAACTCCTTTAACAATGCTATGTGTGAAAAAATGACTATTACATATTCAGTCAACAAAAATTTCCTTGAATTTTTTATTTCCAGTTTGAGACATTTTTATAGTTCTCTAGTGCATCTTCATTCATTGTTTACCCTAGGACATATTCATTTGACACAATGTCTAAAAGAGATGTCAGCTCATGGATGTAGACGAAATATCAGAGGCTGACATAAGAACTTTGCAAGAGTGGGGTATAGAGATCCATAAAACTATAAAGGATGGAGGATTTTTTTCAAATCTTGTGCTTGCAACAGCCCTAGTAGTTATGTATACAAAATGTGGAAGCATAGACAAGGAACATGACCTATTTGAACAAATGCCTTAGTTAAATATTTGGAATAAGGTAATGCAAATCATATTTTAACTAGATATTATATTTGGAAATTCAAAGCAGACTTGTATGCAAAATGTAAAAGCATAGGCAATGCACATGCATAAGGAGTAGTCAGGTATATCAGTGTTAATGTTTTTCTTTTCTCTATTTTCTACAAATGTGTATTAATGATTATAATTTTCTCTATCTTCTACAAAGGTTTATTAGTGATCATAATTTTCGTTGGTTTTGTACTGAGATATTTTTAAACATAAGTAATCTTAAACAGTACATTGATTTGGAATCGTATAGACTAGTTTGGAGTCTGGCCTTTTACCTTGTTAGCATATACTATAAAGTTGTGATAGGTAATTGACAGTAAGTTTGTTTAATATTGATCTTGTACTACAATAATCATTGAATCAGGTTGAAAATCAGGGAACAAAGTATTTATTATTATTATTTTAAGAACAACTCTCTGTTTGCAAGAGGAAAGGTGCTATGTTGTAACTGAAATATAAACTTGTTATGTATTCTTGACAACATTCATTTTGCAGGAACTATTTAAGTTTTGGTTGAATGCATTGATCATTCCAGTTTGCATATTACATATGTATGTTCTAAGGATGAATTCAGATTGAAAACTTGTGTTGAATTTGACAATCATTTCTTTGTATCAAAAACATTAACAACTTGAAAAGTTGAGTGGGTTGGAGCCCTTAATATTGTAGAGTTGATGCTCGTATAAGGTTGTTGATTTAATGCTCAGATAGTATAAGTTTGTGCTTATGTTGTAGAAGAGTTGATGCTCTTAAGAAGAGAGGGGTTTGTTGGCTCCTTTGGGATTGTAATTCTTTTAGGCTATTAAACATTGAATATAACTTTCCAAATCAAGCATGATTAGAAAATACACAAACATCAGTGTAACATGAAAAATGAAATGATATAGTAATAGTTAGTTCAAGTTTACTAGGAAGAGAGCAGCCAAAATTTTATAGTTTTGTATTATCAACCTTTGGTTTAAAAGACCATGATGTGTAAACAACCCAATATAAATAAAGATAATTCCATTACATTTCTAACCATGCAAAGAACCTCTCACATGAAACAAGAATTTTTTTAGCTTTTTAAGAAGACCTCATTCTGAGTACCAGTTGTTGATAGATCTTGGCACTTTATCCAAGAACTAAAAGTTAACAATCTTTCCTGCACAACTTGAAACCAAAAAAGTCAACACAAATTGACAAGTTATTTCTCAAGGTATTCTTTTGTTAGACAAAAAGGTAAAATGAAATTAAGGAATAGAAAATTGAAATATTTTCCATTAACAAGTTATGGTGAAACATTAAAAAAAAAAAGTGAAACTAGAAACTTCCTAATTTAAGGAACCTACTATAGTCCTCAAAGTTTCAAGTTTCAATTGACAATAGAAAATATCTAACCAAGATAGTGTACATCTATGACTTGTGTCACTTCAATCTTATCAAATAGTTTGATGTGCATATTTATCATACTACGATCATTAAAATTTCTAATATTGATACTTATATAGAAAAAAAAATCCCATTTTGATTGGCAAATAACTCTAAACAATATCAAAACCTCAAAAAATTTAAGTTGTGTCTGTGTATTCAATTGGATATTTCAAAACGATGTGATCTAATATGGTGAATGAAACTATAGATGAGTCTCAAGGGATACTAATAACTTATATTTTATAGAAACCAAATCATTATCAAAACAAAACAACATTGGTAATATATTCTCTCAAAGAAAATCCACCAAAATATTTTTTACATTGTAGAATAAATACTCAAGAATAAAACAAAAATGAAAGTAATTGCACAACACTTCATAAAATAGGGAATTGAAAAAATCCCTATCTACTTACAACTATAGAGAATTTAACTTTGATAAAATTATCATCTCCTATACAAAATTAATAGGTTTAAGAAACCCATTGGAGATGGGGTTGAATATTTTAAAGCATACTATGTGGCAGAGTTAATAAAGAATTTTAGTGCTTGTTTCTGAATGTACACACAAACTGTACAAGGGATAACCCATTAGCTACAAATAAATTTTCTTCCAATGAAATTTCAAGCCACCACCAAACATAGAAGGGAAAACCATTAGGTTTTCATAGTTAAATTCTTCATAGCATTAGAAACTCTTCTTCAATTTACCACTTGTAAAATTTTGTATGTACCACAAGCAGTTTCAATGTAGTAATAGAAAAAAAAAAAAATTGGTTCAAGGATACACAAATTCAAAAGGTTTCTTGGAGATCATAGATAGGCCTAGTTTAATATATTTTTTTATGCTCCCTTATTCCTACTCTTGATATGTAATGTGGACCTCTTAAATGACCAAAGAAGAACACCTTCCTACCAAAAGTACCAAAATAAAATAGACCATTCTACAAGGATTCACAGTAATAGTCAACCACAGTCCATATAACATAGTGATAGTTATTATATTTATGTTCAAATAAATGCTTGAAATGTGTTATAGAGAGATATTAATGACTATTATAAAAAAACCATGATGCATAAAATAGGGAGCATGACTGATTCATGAAGAGAAGAAGGAATAGTAAGAAAAGTTCTTGAATGCAGCGCCAAAATAATATGACATCAAACATGAAAGAGGATGACATTACTATTTTACTATCAAGAACATAGGACACCACTGTGATGAGGTCTATAGAATAGTGTTATGGATTATTTTTGTGAATATGATTAGTTACCATGGCTATCATGGAAGAATAGTACTATGCAAAATTTTCATAGAGATTAGGTCCATGTTTTCAAAAGTAAACATGTCATGAAGAGACATATCTTCAAGTTTCAAATTAGTGAGATGAGTTTAAAGTATCATATTGTGACCAACGGAAGTGAATGCATTGAAAATGGTGTTCAAGATAAATTTGGAGTCAAGAAAACATTGAGGAAAATTATATTAAGCAAAGAAGGCTCATTGTTATTCAAAATAAGCAGTGGGGTAAATTCTAATTCACAGTATATCATTACATGTTTGGTGTCTATCTTAGCCATTTTTTTATATTTATATTTTCTTACTTTTTGGTTAATTGTATACGCAATTCTTTATTTCTCAAAAACACAAAATTGATCTAAAGGAGGGATCTATAGTTTCACAATAAGAATGAGAGGGGAATCAGTTACCTATTCACTCAATAGAGAGGTTATTTAAACAAGAGCAACATCAAAACCTAGTGAAAATAAAACAAAAAATTTAGCCAATGTTTAGCATTGAAACCTTGTGAAACTATTGGGATGTTGTGCTGAGGGAGATGAAAGGTTGATTGTTTATGAGTATTTTCCCAACAAGAGCCTTGACACCTTCCTCTTCTGTAAGTTACACTTGGTTCCGTGATCATTCCCTTTTTCATCAAGATTTTTAGTATTCCAACATTGTTTGAAAGGCATGATAGTCTAAGAATTGGGATTGTAGTTCCAAAAAATTTTAGACTATTAGATTGGAAAAAATGTTATAACATTATACTTGGGATTGGCCGCAGGCTTCTTTATCTTCACGAGGATTTACCGATGAAAATTATTCACATAGATATTAAACCAAACAATATTTACTAGTCGGATTGGCCTCCATACATCAAGGTAATGTGTTTGTTAAGATTCTTGTTTGTAGCAATTTACTTGTATTATTACGGTGATGTCTGTTAGGAAACCCTAGCTACATTACAAATATAGCTAGGAAACCCTAACAATGAGAATGTAATGTCGTGTCCTCTAGAGTTTTTAAGGAAACATACCTGTATTAGGATGATGCACAATGATCATGAAGCCCTTCTAGTATTCGAATGATGCACAATGCTCATGAAGCCTTTCTTCCCATCTGAGAGCCAACTAAGATAGAATGAAGTGAGTTTGATCACTTTTCTTTACTTTTTGTTTATATGCTGATTTGGTCAAAATTTTGACAATAAACTTAACTAAAGTTGAAAGTTCAACCTTTTCAGGACAAAAACAAAAAAAAGTGAACATCACAAGCCAAAATGACATTTGGTCAAAAATAAAGGTCAAAAATGAGGCCCAAATGTATTAGTACCCTTTATGACACATTAGGACCCCTAAGAATACATATTTGGCATCCTAAGGGGTCATAAGGTGTCATAGGACCCCTTAAGACCTCTTACGATCCCTTTGGACCTGTAAGATGATTCTAAGGGGTCATTAGTTGTCTTGAGATACATTAATGTGTCCTAGGACCCCTTAACAAACCTTATGACCCATTAGGACCCCTATGAATACATGTTTGGGGTCCTAAGGGGTTGTATGGGGTCATAAGGTGTCATAAGACCCTTTAAGACCCCTTAAAACTTCTTAAGACTTGTAAAATGGTTGTAAGGGGTCATAAGGTGTCCAAGGACTCATTAATGTGTCCTAAGACCCCTTATGACACATTAGGACCACTAAGACTACATCTTCGAGCTCATAAGGAATCATAGTACCCCTTAAGACCTCTTACAACCTCTTAGGACCCATAAGATGGTTATAATGGTTCATAAGGTATCCTCGGACACATTAATGAGTCCTAGGACCCCTTAAGACCCCTTTGTTTGTTCTAAATCTTTAACCCAAAATAGATGTTTGTTACCACAATGATAATCAAAATAAGTTTACATCAATGAAAATACATTAACTGATTAATGTCTATCATCACATTTGTAACTCAGTTGATCATCAAAAAAATGACCTCAAACATACAATTAGTTGTAGTTCACCATCATTAGCCTATGAGACCTCTTCACTTTTACTACACATGAATTTATACCAATAAACTTCTCTCATTTCAATTCTTGAGCTTTAAATGATGTCGTATACTCTACTCACCACCTTCTCCTTTTCTTGAAAATATTGAAAAGGATAAATAAATGAGAGTTGGGGTGAATTAGTTATTTATAAATAATTCCTTAAACTTTTACTAAATTGGTAATTACTTAAACCAATAAAAAAATTACAACATTTATAAATATGAAAGAATAAAACCATCAACATAATGAATACCAGAATTTATGAGGAAACACAAACTAGGAAAAACCACAGAGAAGCTAATTCTCATTAAAGTAAGCACATGTTATGGTGATATCGGTTAAGGTGATTTTTACAACCTGGCTCAGTGTCAATTTTCTCACTGCAGGTTGGCACTACCTATTGGGCTAACTACCACAAAATAAGAAAGGATAACTATCAATACAAGTACGATCACTACCAATACAAAATAATTTTCTGACAAAATGTGAACTAACAGGTTTGCATTTTCCTATGCATGAAATAATTCTAGTTGATAGCATAGTAAATACCGACAACAAAAAATCTGATAGAGATATTATTTTAGCATATACCAAACCTCTACAATACAGTATGTAATACCATATCAAATGATCACTTAAATTTGTTTCTCCTTACATACCAATATCAAATATATATCAAAATAGACCTGCATTATATCACCTCCAGATCTCTCTCTCTCTCTCTCTCTCTCTCTCTCTCTCTCTCTCTCTCTCTCTCTTACATGCTCTCATAAATTGGATACAAAATGATTTCTTTATTTATATATACATTCGATAAGATAATTACATATGTTGGCCAAGCCAAAAACATGATGACCATAAAACAAAAAAAATTACATTTGTATTTAACACACTACGACTAAACCTAAATATAGGTTTTACATAAGAAATATTTATACCACGTTACCACAAGACCTAAAGATATGTCACCCTTAAGATATGCACATTACATAGCACAATTATTGAAGATAGGTAAATTCTGGAATTGATAAAACACCACAACCATGAATGTATCTTGATCAACAATTTTTTTGAACCAACTCATAGATGAAACCTGGTAGAATCTATCCAAACACAAAAGTTGATCACTATACAAAAAATTCTGATGAACTACAAGAAGGTCTAGGTAGCAAGAACAACTAGAATAACTCTATAAGCACAACACTCAATGGATACTAACATAAACAACAACTATCAAAACATGATGATGTTCAAGAAGATATATTTCATTAGTATAAAAAAGTACACCAAACTCCATACACCAAAGTTGTACATACAAAACCTATTTCACATACATAACTAAAACCTTGATGTATGACCAATAGCTGTAGAAATCTAACTGACACTGCCAACAACCAACTAATATCTTCAAAAAATTGGTATGGAAGTTTTAACATCAATGACAATAATGCCAACAATATCCTAATATGTCTAACAATCTCCCTATTTGGCATTGATTGCAAAATAGAAAAAAACTTCAAAAAAATAGAAAATCCAAACAACACAAAAGCTCCCCCTGAGCAGATACTTCACTACTGATTTTGTGTTCCTCTTTCTCTCCCACTTTTTGCTACAATGTAAAAGGGCCCATTGGAGATCTAAATTTTTGGAAAAATTTAGAGTCCTATATAGTGATAAAAATCTAAAAATGGCATCCTAAACTCCATGCCCAATAATTGATGACATGATGGAGTACATGAAATGGGAAAAAAAAAAATATTAATTTTTAATTAAAAGTGGAAAGATTGAGGAAGGAAGCTCTGTGACAGGAACAATCAAAATTATGTAAGTGAAGGTTTCTGAGATGTTGGAATTTCAACCTGCTTAAAAGATCATATCAACAGAGAATGAAAATGATCAAAACTTGAAAATGTAAAAGAGACCCAGTTTGGAAAATCAAATTTCTTATCACTAGTAAAAATATTATGTTCGTACAATCTATTTCATATTTTTGGCCAAAGCCAAATCTGAAAGATAGGTAGTTATTAGTTAGTTTGCTTATTAGTTTTTTTCAAAAGAGGTTTTTAAATTTTAACATAGGGTGGTGTCTCTTCACCCGAAAGGGGTGTGAAAACCATTCATCCACATATATATGTGGTGTAAAATGTAAACAAATAAAAACAATAAGATACAATACAATACAAATTTTCATAGGATAGAATTTGATCACAATTGCAACATGGACTCTAATGTACTATTTTTTTAACATTAATAAAGAGATAAGTGTTTTTTTCTCTCAGCTATAGTAATACTTTTCAATTAGTCTCTCTAATAAATCTATTTGGATAGATTGTTTCATTGTGTTGAATTATCATGTTATTTATAATTTTAAATATATATATAGTTTGATCATTTGTTGAAAGGTGTGGTTGACAAACTTTCCTCTGTTCTATTCATCTCTCAAAGATAGAGTTAAATTTAGTAGAAACAACTGTATAATCTAGTTTAAATTATAATTCACATAGAAGACATTGAAATGATGGTCTTGTTATATATAATTTATTAAAAATATCTCTGAGGTGTACATAGGATTGATATCAAATTGACTCTATTGCCCAAGTAGGAGAAAGGCACTGATCTTACCAATAATTGGAATATGGTCATTCAGTTCATTGTTCAAAGTTTGATATATTTTATTCCTTTAATCTATTTAATTTTATATACATTTTTTCAAACATTTATTATTAATCAAAGCATTTCAGTTTTTGCAGGATTCAATATAAAATTGATAGAGATACTTACAATTTGATTCCTCTCAAGTTTACTTGTCACCTTGAGAGAATCCACAAGTTTTATATTCAGTTATCTTCTATAAAAAGTATTTTAGTTAATAGATTTAGTTAAGGTATAGGCCTACCAGCCTTGGCTTTGCAGGCCCACAATTGTAGAAGTTCAAACCTCCATTTGGTTGAACTTGTTAGCTTCCAAAAAAAATTGGGTTTCCCAGCATTGGATTGGCAAGTCCATAGGAAATCCAAACCATCATTTTTGGGCACCAATAAATTGGTGACTCTACTAGGGACTTGTCTATAAAAGACATTTTTGATGATTACCTAAAAGCTCTAGTGATATAATTAAGACTCTACTAGAGATAAGAGCTCAGGAGACAGTAATTTTTTTCCTTCTATAAAGAAGGTGGTGACTCTATTTAAAAAAAAATTCACTCAGTGCCTCTACTGGGGGAGAAAACCTAGAAGGATATAAGTAAAGTGTTCCTCTTTAAAGAGGTGGTGACTCTATTAATAATAACCTAATGTATAAAGAAAGAAGTTACTGAAAATTCACATATTTAGTATGTACCAAAATACATATTCACATAAAGTATCAAACTTTTGTGACCCAAGACCAAAATTTATTATTGAAGTATATAGACCATTGAGTTTTGATAACATCCCTGGTGGTCAGAAAAATTTTCCTATTAAACTAAAAAAATATGTTCCAAAATTTTTTGGAGATGGATCAGAATCACCAATGGAGCATTTGTAGGCATTTTCTAAATTTATTAAAGATTTTCATATCCATGTAGAAGATGTGATTATGAAACTCTTTGTAAGTTCATTGACAGATTATGCAGGTTTTATTTTTAGTATTACATTTGAACAAAGTATATCATCATGGAGAGAGTTTGAGAAATAGTTTCTTGATATGTTTTATGATGCAAGTGAATATCACATGCATTATGAACAAGACAAGATTCAAGATCAAAATATGGAAGAGGACTCTTACATGTCTCCTTTGGATACATTTTTTAGTTTGGATAGATTTGAGGGGGAGTCTACAACATATTTGTTCATAAGGATGGTAAGCATTTTAAAAGAGATTCTAGCTGACATCATGCCTTCAAGCGAGGAATTAGTAAGAAAGTTTTTGGAGTTAAGAATCTCACAATATGACCCTATTTTGAAGCCTCTTTTTATGATATTAGAATAAGATGATGAAGACAGAGAAGAGGAGGCTTCTGATCATATTGAACAAGTCCTTATGCTTGATGATTATCTTAGTGGGAAAGAAGATAGCATGGATTATGAGGAGGAATAAAATTCGGATCAAGTTGAATAAGAATTTGTACATAATGAGATGTATATGGAAATAGGTATCAATGACCATGATGATGAGGAAGAAAACTTTCTCAATAAAAAATAAATTTCAGCTTTGTTAGACATGGAATATCAAAATCATGTTGAGAAAAGTGGTCAAATTTGTTTTCATCATGATAATAAATTTAATGGATCACTATATATTCAGGGAGTACTAGATGAAGGACATGATAACTTCCAAAAATCAAATAGAGGAGATAAAATAGAACAACATACAACATATGAACAACATGAAGTTTTATAAAATAATGTCAATTAAGATATTAGTCTGATTGATGAAACATCCAATGATCCTAATGAAAGTTCTCATGAAGGTGTGCCTAAATTTTCTATGTTCCTGAATCCACTGTTTGAAGAGGAGGTAGAGGAAGATAAATATATTTTATCTATGTTCTGGAATCCATTATTTGAAGGATATTTTCTATACAATAAAATATATCAACATCTTGATGAATGTAGCAAGCCTAATGATGATTTTGAATTTGATAACACTCAAAATATACACTCAGAAGGTAATATATCATTCAGTTCATCCTATGAGTGAGATTTATATCAAACTTTTGAAGATGAGACTATAATATAACCAAACATAATTATGATACTATATTGAATAAAAGTACTCAAAATTATCAAAGTACCCCGCTTGATCAGATTCTTGATATAAAAGAAGTAATAGTTCCTAAATATGAGTTACCTTCAAAACCTTTATGTGAGGAGAAACAATATCTAGAGAATGGAAATGGGGAAGATTGTGTGCAAGGAAACATCCAAGTAGAAGAAGTTAGTTTAGATAGTTATATGAATGATCATATGCACAGGGATCCTCCATCTAGCAAAGAACATAGTGCACCTAATGATTTCTCAATGAAAAAACATAAATCAAAAGACAAAGACTGCATTGATGAAGTGGAACCAATAAGTATTCTCTATAAGGATTATATATCTAATACAGTAGAGTAGAGATGTTGGGAATAAATAATTTTGATATTTTTTGTTTTCAAATACACTTGTTGATAAAGATAAGGAACAATATAATATCATATTCAAGAGATTCAAAGTGTTACATGAACAAAATAAAAATTTTGACAGAGGGAAATAATAGTGTTCAATTTTTGGGGCTCTAGGGCCACAAAATCTTCAATTTACATCAGGTAAAGAGTAGACGCGTGGTCTGATTCTCCAGAGATATCTGAGATCTCGCTATGTTCACACGGAGCATATGTCTCTAGAAAGTGCCTTTTGGAGCTCTAATTTTTTGGAAAAATTTAGAGTCCTATAGAGTGATAAAACTCTAAAAATGGCATCCTAAATTGTATGCCCAATAATTGATGACATGATGGAGTACATGAAATGAGATACAAAAAAATATATTACTTTTTAATTAAAAGTTGAGGGATTGAGGAAGGAAGCTTTGTGATAGGAACAATCAAAATTCTATAAGGGAAGGTTTTAGAGATATTGGAAATTCAACCTATTGAAAAGAGGATGTCGATAGAGAATGAAAACAATCACAAATTGAAAATCTTTAAAATAGACCCAGTTTGGAAAATCAAATTTCTTATCTCTAGTAACAATCTTATGCTCATAGAATCTGTTTTTCATTTTTGGCCAAAGCCAAATCCGATAGATAGGTATTTATTAGTTAGTTTGTTGATTAGTTCTTTCAAAATAGGTTTTAAAATTTTAACATAGGGTGGTGCCTCTTCACCCTAAAGGGGTGTGAAAACTAGTCATCCACATATATATGTGGTGTAAAATGTAAACAAATAAAAACAATAAGATATAATACAATATAGATTTTCATAGCATAGAATTTGATCAAAACTGCAACATGGACTATAATGTACTATTTTTTCAACATTAATAAAGAGATAAGTGTTTTTTTCTCTCAGCTGTTGTAATACTTTTCAATTCTTTTCAATTAGTCTCTTAGATAAATCTATTTAGATAGATTGTTTCCTTCTGTTGAATTCTCATGTTATTTCTAATTTGAAATATATATATACACTTTGATCATCAGTTGAAAGGTGTGGTTGACAAAATTTCCTTTGTTCTATTTGTCTCTCAAAGACAAAGTTAAATTCAGTAGAACTAACTATATAATCTTGTTTCACTTATAATTCATGTAGAAGTAATTGAAATGATGGCCTTGTTATATACAAGTTATTAAAACTGTCTCTGAGGTGTACATAGGATTGATATAGAATTGACTATATTGCCCAAGTAGGAGAAAGACACTGATCTTATCAATAATTAGAATATATTCATTCAGGTCATTGTTCAAAGTTTGTGATATTTTATTCCTTTTATCTTTTTCATTTTATATACCTTTTGTCAAACATTTACTATTAATCAAAGTATTTTAGTTTTTGCAGCATTCAATATACAATTGATTGAGATACTTACAATTTGATTCCTCTCAAGTTTACTTGTCACCTTGAGAGAATCCATAATTTTTATATTTAGTTATCTTCTATAAAATGCCTTTGAGTTAATAGATTTGGTTAAGGTATAGGCCTAATAGCCTTGGCTTTGCAGATCCAGAATTGCAGAAGCTCAAACCTCCATTTGGTTGAACTTGTTAGTTGGCAAAAACTATTGGGTTTCCTAGCATTGGATTGGCAAGTCCACAGGAAATCCAAACCATTTTTTTTGGGTGCCAATAGGGCCAAAAACCAAAACTCATAAAATTTAAACAAATACAAGAGTTCACACAAAAAATTATTCTTATGCCTTTCTTTAACGATCAGAAGCTTCCTCTTCCACTTAGCAACAACAAAACCCAACCATAAGCACAAACTATCATTCTCCTCCAGCAAATCAAAGATGAAATCTAGTCTAAATACTAAATTTTTCATAACTCTCTACATCAGCAAGGATACTAGAGATATCCTCCAACCAAACCTTGATCAAGTCCTTTACTAGCCAAAATTTCTTCCCTAGACCTTCTCTTTGTCTTTGCAACTACAAAATTTCTCCTTGTAAATGACCAACTCTTATCATCTATTTTATTTCTATTTATTTTAAATAATCACATGTATTTCCTAACTCATTCAATTATGTCTCAATAGCTTCAATTCTACCTATAAAATTGTCAACAACAACAGGCCAATAAAGACAATACCTATATATATCTAAAATTTCCTTTATGTAATCCTTTATTTCATTAATCATCTTGGATAGTCATTTTTTTTTATCATTGGTATACTTCTTCTCAATATACTCTCTCATTAGGAAATAGTTCGCACCATATTGCAACAATTTTCCTTCCAAAACCTTTATCAATTGAACTAGTAGAACACACAATATATTAGAAAAAAAATATCTTCTCACTGGTAAAAAGATCAATCAACATATCCTCAATCTCTATACCACTCACCAAAGAGAAACCATGCAATAATTTACTCACTTTTTCAAACTCACCATCTTCTTACATAGACTGAACGATGTTACAATCCATCGAGCTAGGTTTTGATGGATAAATTGCAAATTATTCTACCTCTTCTTCTTCTTCTTCACTCTCCTTTGTTTCCTTCTCACCCTCATCCTTTACTTAATCTTCTAAAATGGTAACAATCTCTTTTCCTTTCTTTTTGATCTTTATCCTCTTAAGTTTTGGAAGGGAACTACCAACAACAACAACCAAATCCTTTTGATCAAAAGAGGAACCCTCCTCAGCATGACTCATAGACACAATACCAGAAAAAACCAACACAAAGCAAATGTTAGTCCACAACAATGTAAAATATGTCTTGCAAGTATACTCTTTCTTTTCTAGAAATCCTAGACATCTAAAAAAAGTTTACCAATAGGGATGTCAGTCCTCCATTCTATATTTTCTCTACCTGGTAGAGACCTCAAGAAATAAAACATCAAACACACAACCATAGGTCCAAACCAAAATCCATAACCATCTTCTACTCACATCTTGACATTCTCAAAACATTTATCCAATAACAGTTTACCAAAATCAATTTGAACATGTTCCCTAATAATATTATGTGCAATGTAAACCTCTATAGTATATGTAGCACCATCATAATTTTGAAAGATTTTTTTAAAGTTATGTCATAGGCAACATACCTCACCACCAGATCACCAAGATTTTTTATCAAGAGTGTGCACTGATCACACTCGATACATGTCAAACTGTTCACTTCATTATAATTTATCTTATTCTTTCCTCAAAGTTCTCCAATACTTCACAACCTCATGATGTCTTTAATTACCTTCTTTTCCACCTGATAGGTTTTATCCAACACTAGGTTTCCATCCTAAAACCAACTTAGCAAGAACATAATGAATTCCTTTTCATCAAACCAAGCAAATTCTCCCCCAATATCCACACCAAGATTATGAACTTTCTATAAACATTTTGTAGACAATCTTCCTTCCATATTTTTGATCTTGCTATGATCAAATTATTTCAAATATGCTTTCTTCAATATTCTTGAAACAACTACACCAGTATCACAAACAACCAATTGAGATTTCATCTTTGCAACAAATTTTTTTTCTTCAACCTCTATCAAGGTCTATGAAAAAATCTAAAATTTATTCTTGCAATAGTGCCAAATAATTTAAAATTTTTACTTTTATAACCACAATCCATCATAATTACTTTTATTGCAAAAAATTAATTATCGTAGATGCAACTCCTTTGTACACATCACATCAATCATTCAAAAAATTTGCAATCATTAATTATTTATCCAACATACTAGATACAAGCTAGTTGCAACTAATATTGCCTTAGAGAAGGGGAAGTGACTGATATAGAATTTAAATACTCCCCATGAACCAAAGCATTTAGCTCATTTACTAGAAGAGCTAGTACCGAGATCCAATACCACAAATATTTCTTCACTAGCATGTTTATTATTTAATGTCATGTTAGCATTCTTGGATTCACTTTAAACTATAACATTTTACTATCTCCAATATTTATGAGAGCACAACCAAATCTACATGAGCTAGTATAATGACCAATCTAACCATATTTAAAACAATTGACATTCCTCTGACCTAATCCCATTGTCTGAACTTTTGATATGTATTGATTAGCCTTGTGACCATAATTATAACACACATATAAATTCTCATGAAAGATATTATTCATTTCACTTTTCTTAAGCAGATTAGAAACATGACTTATGCATTAATTTTCTTTATGACCAACCCAATGACAAATAAAGTATTGAACCTTCAATTCTTTCCTCATCTTACATTCAACAAGCTTATGATAAAATTTATTGCACACATAACAGTAACTGTTAAAATATAAGTAACTTTGAGCATTCAATTGTCTTACCAAAGGCCTTCTTGTAGATGAATTTAAAATCTTGACCTTGATTTCTACCTCATATTTTTCTTCAGCTTCAACTTCCTTCTCCTTTCCTTTGTCCTTCAAATCTGAACATTCATTAGTAAAACCTAATCCTTCATAATGTACATATCTTAAAAGTGACCTATCTTTATCTCTTGTGGTAATTTGGTATGAATATTTCTTATTTATGAACTATATTTAGTTTTTGTGGTAGCAGGTTAAATACAAATGTAATTTATTTTGTTTTATGGCTGACATATTTTTTGGCTTAGCCGACATATGTAATTATCTTATCAAATGTATATACAAATAGAGAAATCATTTTGTATCTAATGTATGAGAACAAGTAAGCTAAAGAGAGAGATCGTATGTATTTATGTGAGAAACAAAGATCTAAAGGTTGTTGAACACCCGCTATATTAAGAGGGGAGGGGTGAATTAGTATACCCTTGAACAATGTAAAACACTTAACTAGTTGTCCACATAACATATTTAAAACCTGCTAGAAACTAAAGTACTAAAATCATAAAACAAAGAATCACATAATACCAATATTTTTTCCCTAAAATCTAAGATGGGAAAAACCAAGAAGAGGGTTCACTCTCAAATATTATGGAATTGGTTATATAATATGTAGGGTGGCTCACAGCCACTGTGGCTCACTATTGATGTGCTCATGAAGATCGGCCTCACTACCTCAATAAAAAATAGAAAAGATTTCTAGATATACAAATTTGAAGTGTTGGGCATGTATCTACAAATACACAGAATACAGTTCTTAGTGTAATATAATTCTTCTCCTTTTTCTGATACAAAACTTCACTAATAATTTGTAGATAGTAGTTCACATATACAATCAATATTAAAATAAATATCACAGATCACTTCTCTATCCCATTTTTAAGGTTATTGTAGTTATATACCATTATTTTTATATACATTCTCTATGTTGACTGAGACCAAAAACAAAATGTGTGAACTTTTGCAATACAAAAATATTCTCAGCCAAACCAAAAAATGATTTTATCATAGTAGTAACATGAGTCTGGACCCAAAAAGTCATGCACTATGCCAAACATAAATTACCACCAATAATTTCACTATATCTTCTATCAGTGACTATTTTTGGTGCCTACTATTGATGAACACTGAATTGATACCGAAAGATGTAACCAAAAAATGGGATAGTCTAACAATCTCCTCCTTTGTCATCGATGGAAATCAAAAATATTTTGGAAAGCCAAAACTAATCATAACAAGAACTGATGATGGGGAAAATCCAAAACTCCACCTAAGAGGAACATATAGATAGCTTATACTTCTTTTTTTTTCAAAAAAATTATCAAAATCTTTATTGAGATATTTTTGTTTTGGTTTGACTCATTCACTATTCCACCTTTTGACATTAATGAGAAAGGGGTCACAAACTTTACAAAATGAAGAAGAAAATAAATTACAAACTTGAATCAACAACCTAAATGGACTCAAGGGTCTTCTTTAGCAGTTGGAGCTCATCAATCCACTTATCTTTGTTTTCATTCCTTTCAAAGATAGCATGATCCACTCAATAAAGATGCACATGAACCGTATCCAACATATCCTTTGTTGCCTAAATATATGATGCTTCTTCTAATTAGTACCCTTTTGCAAACAATATTGATTTACTCAAGATTGAAATACACCGAACACACATATCTTGCATATTTACTAAAGGAACAATGATATCTTCTCTTTGTTGCTGAAGATAGAAAAATCAATTTTGCATTTGTTCCAATTGAGTTCTAATTCATCCATCAAGATCATAGGTTATCTTGTAAGACCAATAGTCATTTTTTATTTGCAACTCAATAGAATCCATTTTATGTTTTATCCTTTTGGTGGCCGCAAACCATTGCAATGTGTAATCATAGAATTCATTTCCATCTTCCTACATTTCTTGACATTCTTGAATTAAATTTTGTAAATCAAAAAAGGTTTTATGGTATCTATCTTTGAGTTGTTGTAGGAACATATGTTTAGTTTCTTCTTCCTTAAACTAAATTATGTTATGAATTAAAGTTTTTAAATCCTTTATGTAATTCACTAGTAATCTACAATTGTCTTTATACTACAAGATGGGTCAATTGTACATGTGGGAACCAAATCTTGAAGTACTGGCATAGTCTCTTCAATAACCTCTTGATTTTCTTTAGCACTTTCAATAACTCTTCTTGTGCATAAATAGTGATATTATGCCCAAATTGAAGCTTTTTCTTTGAAGTAACCTTGCTTAAATCTATGAGATACATGGATTTGGTGACAAGTTGAATACAAAGTGGTGATGGTATGAAACTTCTTAGAAACCTGTGAGAACTAGACCCAATATCTGGTCTTCAATCAATAACTTCAATCTTGGGCTCCTTTTTGTTTGGACTGTTTGCTACAAGACTATCAGTAGAAACTGACACTGAAACATCCTTTTCCTTTATTTCCTTTTCTTGATTCACTTATTCTTCTTTATTTTCCTCTTTCTTATTTGTTTCCTTCCATTTTTCTTTTTCCTCTTCCTGTGACTCAGTTTCCTTTTTAATTTTTTCTTCTACTTCTAATATCATAGCTTCCTTTTTAGTCATATCCATATCTATTGGTTTGACAATGTTACGGTTCACAATGGATTCATCCAACCTAATTTCCTCTTATATTTTTTTTTCCTTCATCCTTTTATTTTCCCTCATGAATCTGTTCAATTCTCAGAGAAGATCCTACCTAAGAAAGAATAAGTGGCTCAATGTTAGAGAGATTCTGGTCCAAGTTGTACACTTCATTATCATCAAATTCTTAAATGACATCAAGTTTTATGGGGAAACATTGTAAAGTGGAAGGTTCGCTAGTAACAACTTGTGTTAGCATATTCAGTTCATAGAAAAGATTAGATAAATTCACAATCAGTTTTTGTTTTATTTGGACTACAATAGACTTATGTTCCATAAGGGAGTACAATCTCTTCTTTATTTTGAGAACATGTCATTTTCTATGATAGAAAAATAATTAACATAATGCTTACCCACTATAGCTTTGCAAACCTCATCCAAAGATGCCTTGTACAAACCTCTTTCTATTTTCTTTGCTTCAATTCTTATTTTGTTTAACTCATTCCATAAAGATGTGGAAACTTCATTCTTATAATCTTCCCATTCAACATCATGTTTAGCATTGTATTGGAAGAATGCATCAATAATGGTTTTTTTCCCATCATCAGATGTCGATACATAAATTTAACCAACACTCCTCTCACAAATAAATAAATGCTCACATACAATTCTTGAATCCAAAGGGATTGGAACCAAAATTAGATTCAAAATTGACTTCTTTTTCTTTTCCTTTCTGCTTTTTTCCTCACTCTAATCTACAATTGTTCTCTAGCATTGTCTGAATCAATGGATTCATCTGACTCATTACTGGAATAAAAATTATAGGAATATCACTAGATGTTTTAGCCTTGGTCTTGTTTGAAGCTACAAGAGTTTACTATGTCATCCTCCTCTTCTTAGAGGGGCTATTCTTGTCCATTTTAACCATGGGAGTAGAAGACATGATAGTACCTGAAGGATTTTTGGTAGAATTGTGATTAGTTCTCCTCCACATTTTTTCATGTTCTTCTTTGGTTATGTTAACAATATCTATCATATCTCTTAAAACATTTTCAACCTTTTTCTTGGCATCCTTAGTTTCCTTCTTGCTGTAGATTTCAAGATTTTTATCTTTAGTTGTGTTGAACCTATCATTAATGGTGTCAATAGGGCTAGCAAACAAAACCCTAGCATACTTTTCAATTTTTAGTTTAATTATCTCATAACCAAGTAATGGTAACCATTTTTCTCTAGGTTGTACATCTTGAATAATGCAATGATTAGTGGTAACAATAAATGTGATATTTTCTTATAATTTTCAATCATAGATGGAGGAATTCTATCATTTTCGTGCATTCTCCTTTGCAAAACTGCAAAGAGCTTTGTGAACTGATCATCTCTATCAACTATTCTATCTTTCTTAATTAACCTTCTTTCAATCTAATGAGCTATAGGTGTATCTTAAGACCAAAGAACTTTGCCTTCACCAAATATGGTATTTGAAAGTAAAATAATAGACAAATAGCTAATGAACTGAAATGAAAAGCTACATTTTTATTTCTAGTTTTCACATCTTTCAAATTTTCAAGAAATTGATCTTTAATAAGAGTACAAATATTATATTGCATACCTTTCACCATTTTATGAGCTACAAATATTGTAGTCGTCGAGACTGAATTCTCCTAGTTAGTATAGTAGACTTTGTTTTTAATAACCTGCGAAGCATATCTAACTACAAGTTCAATAATGATGCTCACTTTCAGTGATCTTCCATCAGAGGTGGCATCGGTTAGAGCCTTTCCTTTTTCAAATTTAACAGATTTTTATTCGATACTTCTCCGACATCACATAAACTAATAACCATTTTCATGACATCTTTTGTTGTAAAATTATAATTGTCAAGCCATAAGAAGGTGTCTTGAAATCAACTAATTTCCATTTTCATCCAATTTTCATCTCCACAAAAATTTGGAAAAGTGATGAAAATATGCAGCTTCTCAACCAAGACCTAAAATTCTAGCCTCATACTACAATCATCGATCGACAATTCTTTTTCCCAAATGTCACCAAGATTGTAATGATCAAATTCATTTAATTTATGCCTCAAGTGAATTTTAACTTCCTCTGTTGGGAAAAAAATCATGTATAATTTGAGACAGACAACTTGATGTAATGCCCCGCTAGGGAACCCAGGAGAACTTAACCTAAACACGATTGGGATTTTGAGAGAGAGATTGCTTGGATTTGTGGGCTCTTCTTGCTTGGAATTTTTGAGAAATTGTGCTTCTCATCAGTTATTGAGGTAGGATCTTCATCTTTTGAATTCTAGTTTTCAGATCCCCGTCTTCCATGCATCTGAAAGCTAGGACCCTTTTGTGTGATCTTCCTTGTTTGAAGTATTTAGTTTTTTCATTGATTTAGAATTGAAAAAATGTGATCTTGGTATCAATTTGTGTTTTCCTTCAAACTTTCATGTCAGATCTGTGTTTGTGGGCTTAAAGGGTTTCATTTTTGGGTGTTAAAGTTTAAAGGGCATTAGGGTTTTCAATTAATGTGTATGGGTTTTCAATTTTGGGCCTTAGGGATTCAGATCTATAGGAGGAAGATGTCTTTGAGGAAGAATTGATATAGGTTGTTAAAATCACTTAAGATCCTCAAATCTGTAGCTCCTCGCCATGGAAATATGAATTCCATACCTTCATTATGTCCTTGCCCAAACCCTGATCAAACCTGGAGGAAAACAAGAGACTGGTTAGATTTGCATGCTTGGAAACAAAAGGAAACTACTCTTGAAAAATAAATAGTTATATTAAAAGAATATATGGATCTTCCTTGTTCTTGTCATCATGCATGCATTAAAGGAAAAGAAAAATCCTTCCTTGATTATTTAAAATTCTTATTGAACATTCAAGCCTATATTATTATAAATATAGCTTATTAAATTGCTTAAGGAAAAAAAAAAAAATATATATATATATATATATAT
>MU225686.1:766994-780710 GCA_018584345.1 Thuja plicata | reverse complement strand
GATGCATTCTGAATACGAAATTATTGTACTCTGAGGTGTTTTGGGTGCGTGTTTATATGAAGTGAATGTTCTCCTATGTTATCATGTTTTGGGTGCCTGTTGGGGCTAGATGACCCTTAGGATTTAAGTTTAGACGGTTTTTGGGGTTATACTTTCTACATGGTGTTTTATGCAATATCGTTTGTGTTTATATGATGATGTTATAGTCCTGATTTCCTATACCCAACCTAGTTCTGTTATGATGTGTTTTATGGTCTTGTGAGTATACGGTGGATGTGTTTGTGGTTATTGAGAAACTATGTGCTCCTGAATGGGTAGGATGTGATTTGTAGTTATGTATATCTTCATGTGCTGATCTTGAGCCTAGGTAGGATTACTAAGTGTATAGTGGGGAAGTGGCTTGCAATGGGGGTTCAGGACCCTAAGCAGTTACTAGGCAAACCCATTGGCAAGTTACTTAATAAGTGAAAATATGTTACATTAAAGGGGTTTAAAATGAATTAATAAGATGTCTGAGTTTCTACCCATGTCTTGAATGCTGTTGCATGATAGAATGGAAGATGGGATCCTTGTCTTCGCGAAAGGATCACTGAGCCACATAGTTTTACTTGGAGGCCAGGTTCAAGAGGTACTACTAGGGTTACCTTCAAGGTTGGACTTATGTGATGACACTTCCCTATATACAGCTTAGGTTATCCTACATGTGTCAGTTACTTCTGGTGCTATTTAGTATTCCTTGTTTTGGATTAGAGTGCTTCTAGGATCTTCCTTTGCATTGAAGTATGAGGTCATGTATACCTTGGTGTTTGTATTCTTGTTGTATACCCCGTGTCATGGGCCTGTTACTATCTCTTCAGCACGGTGGGAGTGGACCTTTGGTTCCACATGGTCGGGTGGTAGTGATTCTTATTACCATTGAGATTCTGATAGATTCTTCTTCATGCTTGGATATTCCTTATTGTAGTTTCATCTTCGTAGTCTTTTGGAGAATTGTTCAGTTACTTGAGATGTATATTTGTACCATATGTTTATATTGGTTATCATCCTTGGAGGATGCATTGTATTGGTTATTATGTATTATTACATACCCTGTGATTTGTGCAGTGGATGTTGATTAGGTAGTGTACCTTATGGTATCAATTGTATATGTAATCATTATTATGAGATGTATGTAATTGGTTTCAGATTATGTAATCTTTATGTTAGTTATTTATTATTATCATACATTAGTTTGTTTAAGTAATTCTACATCATGGAACCTTCGAGGAATGTTAATCATGTATGAGTTGTATTTCATGTTTGTCATGTACTTCATTGTGTTGCTTCTGCATTGTTATTAATATTGTTTGTAAACATTTTTAAAAAAAAATTATTCTGTGAACTTAGTGTCGTGTTTAGGTTAAGTTCTCCTAGGTTCCTTGGCGGGGCATTACACCTGACATGTCATTTTTTGTCAAAATATTAGGGCACAGTCACAACACTTGTTTTGGCTCATGGGATTCATCAATCAAAATATGGGTGAAACTTCCAACCATTTCCGTGAGTGAATTGAGAGATACTACCTTCAAATTTTCTTAGAAAATCCTTTAGACCTTTCTAGTAAACCCTATCTCTTCTTCATCACTCTTTAGCTCTTCAAAATAGTTGCTTGCAGTGTACCAAATGACTAGTAAAGTACCATATTTAAGGTATAATCTTGAGTAAAAATAGCATTATATGCATTTTAAGCCTACTAATTTCACTTTTTTCTGAAAGGAATATTCTCATCTACCAATAAGTCCCTGATGCCTCATAGATTTGACATACTTGGAACTCTCAGGATGGGAGATAGATGTGATGTGATTTTCTCCCCCTACCCAACAACCTTAAGGGTTCTAAATTTTTAGAGTGTAATTCTGCATCTAAGCTAGTCTTGTTTTTATCCTTCTTTACCCAATTCTTTTTCATTTCATTTCTAATTTCTTCCTTGTCAATAATCTTTGTCAATTCTGACCTTTGAAAATTCATAGATCTGCAATACTTTGCAATGTTACCAACTTTTTGTACTGAAGCATCAATTAATTTTTTTCTTTTGTCTTCACCTACACTCGTTAGATTTATGACCATATAGAAAACATGTATAATGGTATCCAGTAAAGTTTTTGATATCATTAATAGGCTTCCTATATTCACTTTATTTATGACCAAAAGTATTACAATTGAAAGATCTACTAGTCAAGATCTATTATTCATATTAGTTCTTCTTCTACAATCTATTTCTTTATGTCTTGATTCATTACATTTGAAACAATGACCATTAAATGAATTAAAATTCATACTTACTTAGGGTCTTATCAGATCCTTACCTTTGTCCATTTGATCATATTTATTTTCTTCTTTACTTATCAGAACTAATTGTATAGTTAGAAAATGGAAGCAATTCCATTTTGGACTGGTTTAGCCCTCCAAGTAAGTGGTTTGGGGTCATGTCAAGTTCCTTTAATGGGTCTCTGACTTAGATCTCAATTTTACCCCTGTTCTACCCCCTTTTCCACTTCTCTCGTGCTTATTTCTAACACCTTGATATGCAAGATGAGTTCCTTGACCTCAGGGTCAGGTTGACCTCAACCCTAACCTAGGTTAAGGTCGACCTCAACCCTGACTCAGGGTCAAAATTTTTGGTTTTTGGGGTTTCCAGATGCCGGTCTTCAATAATATTTAATGCCTGCTTCTAGGTCGACTATTTCGGTCTTGGAGGCAATGACTCGTGAAATTATATTTAATATATTTCCACTTCTAAGGGTATAGGTCTAACTGGAATTTTATTCTCCTATGTAGGCCTCTCTAGAAGATTGTGCCCTATATTGGTATATAAGCAAGCCTTCTCCTCTCATTTTCTCTAAGACAAAAAGATGCAAGAAGTAATTTCATCCACAAAAACTCTATGCATAGTATATTGAAAAAAGCATCTACTATCAATAATTCAAGAATTCAAAGACATTCAAGCATTCAATACATCAAGAAGATCCATTGGTAGCCATTGAAGGATTCAAGCTCTATGGATTCCTCTTGTTGAATTTTTCTCCATCCACATACATGCAAGCCTCTTCCTATTCCAAGATCCATTCAAGATTGGTGTTGAAGATCTACAATAAATTGATTTGAGACATCCTACATCCTAAATTCTACATTCTACATTCATTTGGTGCATACATACTTGTGGGTCCAAGAATTGAAATCCGCCAGAAGGTTTTCTATACAAGCAAGGTTTATTTACTTTGTTTATTTATGAATTTTCAATTAAACTTTAAGTTTAATTCCAAAACTGGGGTTTGACCAAGGCAAACCCCTCCCCCAACAAACACAACCATTTTTCTTGTAGGTATAGGTTTGGGATAGAAAATTCAAGTGTAGATCCGGATACCCTTTTTGGTAGACTTTCGGGATCTGGAAAATTTTTTTCCATTAGATTGTGCAGGTCAAGGTCAAATTTATGTTCTAGGTTAGGATTGACTTTCTATTCTGGGTTAGGATCGACTTTCTATTTTGGTTCAAAATTGACCTAAGCCAGATTTGGAAATAATTTCTAGGTTTTCTCTGTGTCTGTGTTTCTGTGCCTAATCTTGTTGTAGAACTTTCAGAAACTCAATATAGACACCCAAAATCAGAATTATTCATATCTATTACATTTTGAGGTTAGTACTTGTCTTCTAATTCATTTCAATTAAGGTCTTAATTAATTCAAATCAATTATATTCTTCATTCATTTTTCTGGATTGTTATACTTTCTTCTTTTTTCTTATTTCTATCTGATTGATGCATTTGTGCATTAGCAATTTTCTATTGGTTAATTAAAGTGGATCTTTCCTTCATGAAATTTGGGGCTAGGAAGGGGATCTTATCTTCACCTCAATACTATCAACATCAACACCACATTGTCCCTTTCATCCTTTCTTTTTATACTTTCATACATTACATATTTTATATATTACATTTCGGTGAACCCGTGATAGACAACTCTCTCTGTTAGGTGTTAGATTTACATTTCATGCTAGATCTTGCATACATATTAGATTATCCCTCTTTTATGTTCTTGCATTTATATTTTCTTAGTTTAGTTCGTTTACATTCCATTGGTGTATGAGCTTTACTACCTCTAGTCCTACCTATAATATTTTAGTTAGAAGAAGTCATAGACTTATGGGTTCCTTTGATCCTGAGTCTTCCTCTCCTTTCCTTAGGATCTCAGATGAAAATTTGATCACTCATGAATCCAATACTTGTATGGAGCATAAATCTTCTCACTCATCTCATGATGAGAATGATGCTTTAAGAGTTCCTCTTGAACAAGTCCAAAAACTATCAACTGAACTTTATAAAATGGGAAATTGGCTTATTCAAGAAAACCATAATCAAGATTCTATTCAAGCTATAGAGTCTCTTAAGAAATTCCTTTGTGATAGTAATCAAGGTGTTAATCTCTTGCATGGTATTAATCATTTTTTTCATTTAAATATTAAACCTTTAGCTCAAGAGGCTCAAGATTTAGGATTTACTCTTCCTATCACTAGTGTGGAACCTTCTTTTGTTCCTTTACCTAGTAATCCTACTTACACTCCTCCTTTAGTGACTACATCTCTTGCATTTTCCAATCCTCTGGTTTCAAATCTTCCACTTCCATCTATTCCTGTGATTGTTCCACCGATGTCTTTACCTACCTCACAACCTTCATATCATAGTGTGCCTTTTACCTATTCGAACCCTCTTCCAACTGTGGTTCCAAATGTTCCACCAATTTATTCTTCTATTCATGTCACTTCATACACTTTTCCTAGTGTTCCTAATGTTTCTATGCCACCTATTTCTTCTAATGATTCCACAATCATTAGTTTGGCTCAAACTATGTCCTCATTACAATAACAACTTGATTCTTTAATTCAATCCAAGTTTATCATTCCAACATGTGACGTCGGTAGTCCTCTATCCTTAGACATTATTCATGCTCATGTCCCTCAACAAGACAATATGCCTTGTCTTGATAATTACAATGGTAAGGGAGACCATGTCACTCATGTTAAGAAATTTCAAATCCTTTGTAGTGACTATGCTCATGACCATAGGAATTTGGCTAAGTTGTTTGATGGGACTTTTCATGATAAGGCCTTGAAATGGTATTGTTCTTTGCCTCCTTATTCTATTGATTCTTTTCCAAAACTTTCTAATACCTTTATTCAAGAGTTCCAAAATAACATTGGTCCGCAAGTTTCCTTAACTGATTTAATGTATTGTAAACAAAATGCTAAGGGAAAATTGACTAACTTTTTTGGTATATTTAAGTATTTTTATGCTCATATTTCTTATCATGTTCCTGATATTGATATTAAACATATTTTTATTTCAAATTTGCGAAATAATATTAGAGATAAGATTGTGCTTACTGAATTTACCTCTTTTCAACAACTTTGTGCAGCGCTTCATCATTATCAATTACAAGCACGAGTCAATTTGAGAGTAACACTCCAATGGCTCCTATTATAGTTGATAAGAGTGATGCTGCTCCTAATCCCAACATGTTTCAGAAACCTAACAACTATGTCATGATAAATAAATAGGTGATTGTAGTTGCTGATCATGTTGTTGTTGCATCCCACAATGCCACTTCTGCATCCACTGCTTTTCATTTAAATTGTTAGTTTACTCCTCTTTCTAAATCTTTACATTCTATTATGAGTAAATTTTTGACTAGTAATATGATTACTTTTCCTCCTATTCGACCTCTTCTCCCTACTACGATGGCATCAAAATCTTTTGATTCTAAAGCCTTTTGTCAATATCATCGTCAGAATGGCCATGATACTGAGAAGTGCCATTCTCTAAAATATAAGGATCAGGATTTAATTGATTCTAATGCTCTATATGTTGATAATTTTGATGGTTGTGTCAACAAATTTTTCTCTCCTAATCAAAACCTTCAAATCTATACGAATCATTTTCCTACACATGATACTAATACTATTGTCCAGTCATCTTTTGTTGACATTGTTTACGATTCAAAGATGGATGATCTAAACCACATTGTTAACCATTTGGAGTGTGTTTTTTCATCTCAACCTACTATTCAAGATCCTTTTCCTCCACCTCAACTTCAAATTTCACCTCAACCTAAACTGAAACCTCAATCTAAACCTTGAAAATAGCCTAAGGATAAATGACCTCGGGAACTCTCAATCACCTTTGATGATTCTGATACTATTAAGGCTCTTGATGGTCCCCTCTACATTTATGCTAGGATTTATAAGATACCTACATGTAGTTGTCTTATTTATCCCACAACCTTAGTCAATGTCATCACTAAAGAAAATCTTTTTATGAAGACCTTGCAACATGATTGTTATGATACATTTGATGCGTGAATTCAAACTTGTAATAATTTTATCTACCCATCATTTGGTTCTATTAGCTTACCTATTGAACTTTCTGGTAAATTTGTAGACACTAAATTCATTGTTGTCCCTACTTCTGATCAATTTCAAGTTAAATTTGGTTAGCCTTGGTTAACTGCCATGAATGTTGTTGTTTCTCCTATCCATAAGTGTATTAAGTTCATTCATAATGGATAAATTAAAACAAATAATCATAGTTTGTATCAACCTTCTAGGCCTAGAGATTGCACTACCCTTGAATTCTTTTGGCCTTCATTACTTAATTCATGTCCTTCTTGACCTGATAACCTTTTTCATTCATATCAATCCGATAAACATTGAAAGATTCTTGAGTTAACCATGCCTTACATGGATATTAACCATGGTCTTTTGCCTATGCCTTCCATACCTCCTTTATCCATTGCTTCTAGTTCTATTAATCAAACTCCTTGTATCACTTTTCAACCTACTGAGAGTCCTACTAATCCTCCTATAGAACCTATGAAGGAACCGATTTTTGTTCCTCCTAGTTCTCAATATATTTCAAGCAAGAAAAAATGTAACAAATCTTCCAATGAACATTGTAATAAGTGTCAAGCTCATGCTAGGGATCATGCCTCTATTCTTTGAAATTATTTACCTTATTTTGACCATCCTATGTATAATGTGTTGGAGGAGGTTAATTTTAATGATGATGTTAAGATGAATGATTATGATGATTCTATTCACATTTTAGATTCTATTTCGATTAATCTTGATGGAGAAGATACTCTTGATGATCCTATTGATGCCAATGATGAATATGAGACTATTGATCTTGATAATGATTTACCTCATATGTTTTCCACACAACTGATAATTACACCTACTATCAAACATCCCAATTATCAAGAGGATCCTTCCTTGGAACTGGCTATTAATCCTATTGTGTTGCATAAAGTCCCTCTTGCAAGTTTCTCACCTTCCCTAAATGATATACATCAAGATGGGGAGAGTAGGCGATGCGCTTGATTGGCTTGTCCTTCATGGTAGCCTTTTATGTGTTTGCCTATTGTATTGTGCTTCTCCTATACTTTTTTTGCTAAATTTTTATTAGATTCTTGTATATGACCCTTGTTACTTTGTTGGTGCAAGGTGATAAAGGAATTGAACCTGTTGTACTATTCTTCTATATGTATCTATATTATTCTATATATTGTTTTCATGGTATGTTGTACATGTGCTATTGTTTGTAAATGTTTTCCTTCTGTATTCTGCTTGGATTTGCGACATGGTAGCACTGATTCTTTTTGGTCTCCATGTTGTGTTCTGAAAAGACTCTTCTTCATAACTCTTACATTTTATTTCCTCCATTGTGATTGTAGTTCTAATTTCTTTGGGGAATGATGTCAATTCACTTGCAATAATATCATATCTATATATACATATTATCTTTTGATAATACTGACCCCACAGTAGGTAGATCCCTTCTATGTTCTTTGTATGTTTATGTGGTATTTCCCTTGGTTTGTCTTCACTTGGGGGAATCTTGTAGTGGAAACATAACCAATGGAGTTGTTTATGTTTCCGTTAAAGTCATTATTCCTATTAAAGTGTTAGCAATGACTTTAACATAGGGGTATACGCTCTACTAACCTTTTTGCACATTCCAAATATTTTTAAAACATAAAAATTCTCTCCCTTTGTGGATTAGAGACTAATCCTTAAAGCATGGATTTTTACCTTATAGGATTTCTTGATCCCTCTAGTTTCAATTTACAATGTTTTGATCCCTTAAGGATAGAAGGTGTCCTTCAGATTGGATCTTTGTATATGTTGACTTTTCTCTTTTGGAGTAGAATATTCCTAAGAGTAAAACCTTGATGGGTTGACTAGTGAGTATCCATATTCACTAGGTGGTTCAACTCCATCTTTCCAATTGCACTTTTTCCTTATGTGATTCACAATGGGACATAGGTTCTCATGGGGCGAGGTAATCACATCCTCTCTCTCTCTCTCTTTTTCTCTGACTGGTGATGTCTCTCTTATCAAGATCTTAGTGTTGATAAAGACTTAACTCCTTGGGAGCTTAAGGATTCCTTTGTCCCTTTTGATTTCAATAAGATTATCTTTTCTCTATGATCTCCTTTACCAAGAGTTCACATTGAGTCCATACTCTTGCTAAAGTGGGGGCTAAATGTATAGTCAAAAAATGGAAGCACTTCCATTTTGGACTGGTTTATCCCTTCAAGTAAGTGGTTTGGGGTCATGTCAAGTGCCTTGAATGAGTCTTTGACTTGGATCTGTCTTTTACCCCTATTCTACCCCCTTTTCCACTTCTCTCCAGCCTATTTCTGCACCTTGATCTGCAAATCAGAGTTCCTTGACCTTGGCGTCAAGGTCAACCTTCTAGGTCAAGGTCAACCTCATTTTTGACCTAGGTCAAGGTCAACCTCAACCCTAAACTATGTCAGGATTGACCTTAACCCTAACCTAGGGTCCAAATTTTAGGTTTCTAGGGTTTCTAGATGTCGGGCTTCAGAAAGATTTAATTCCTGCTTCTGGGTCGGTTGTTTCAGTCTTCGAGGCAACGAATCTTGAAATTATTTTTAATATAGGTCCACTTCTAAGCATATAGGTCTAATTGGAATTTAATTATCCTATGTAGGCCTCTCTAGAATATTTTTTCCTAGATTGGTATATTAGGAAACCTTCTCCTCTCATTTTCTCTAAGATAAAAATATGAAATATTCTAATGCATGAAATATAAAAGCATGAAATCAAAGCTAAATTTTCCTATAGTAATGATGTTCAAAACAAAAATTCCTCTACAATGAAGAAAAGAGGTCCAATTTATAGAAAATCAAGGAGAGAGGATGAAGAGTTTCTTGAAAAGAAACAGTTCTCTCTTCATTCTCCATTTGAGACAAATAAGCAAAGATTATTAAAATAAAAGAATGAATTATTGACACATAAGTGTCCTTTCACATGGAATTATGGAATTCCATTTTTGAAGATAATTCATTCAATTAATTAAATAACCTTTCAATTCCTTTTATGTATATTAGCCAAAGAGGGTGGATTTGATTTAATTAAAAGCACTTAGGACTTTAGGATTAAATCAATTAATCATAGGGATTTTAGCTAATAATCATTTGAGATTTAGGAATTAAATGTAATGTCGGATTTATGCAAATTTGGGTTTTCTGCATTTGAAACTCAGTCAATTAAAGTCAATTAGGAGAAGAATTTGCCTAGTACAATAGGACTTCAAAGATAAGAAAATGCACCAAAATTGATTAGATTGTTAGGTGCCAATTTTGGGGTGTTACATTTTTCCCCTCTTTGAATTGATGTGTGAACAGTGCATTGATTCAAAGAATAGTCTGAATTGAAGAACGGAATCGGGGTTAGATTTCCCCAATGTCCACTGAGAGCTGATGAAGATCTAGGACTATCTCCAGAATCGGGGTTAGATTTCTCCAATATGAAGGTAAGCCCTCTGAGATCCAGGTTAGATTGCTTAGATAATAGTTTGAAGAGTTTTTGAGAGTTATCTTTAGAACGAAGCGTAACTTTCAAGAATTAGGGTTAGATTGCCTCAATACCCAGTGAGATTTCAAGAATCTTCTCCAGAACGAAGCTTAATCCCCCAATATCTAGGTTAGATCACCTAGACATTGGTTAGATTGATATCTTTTACAAGAATGTCCCCAGATCGAGGCTCAACCTTCAAGATTCAGGGTTAGATCGCCCTTTTACCTGTCTCAAAAGATAATAAATTTAGGCCTATCTCTTAGAATGAAGCATGATCCTTGAGGATCTGAGTTAGATTGCTCAGATACCTAGCAAGATAGATGATGAGATGTGAGATTCAAGATCATGGGATATCCAATTTTGACCATAAGGTACGAAAAATTTAATATGCCCCAAGTGATGAGATGCCCCTAGCGACGAGGACTTTAGATTCAGATTGATTCGAGAATAATACAAAAAGGTTCAATGATGCAATCATCCTGCCCCCTCAGGAGCGAGATCGAAAGAAGATACATCATAAAGATGAGAGTGAGAAATTGCAGAAAAGATAGATCAAGAGAGAGAATAATCATTTTAGAGTGATCGAGAGGTCTTATTGATTAGATTTGACCATAGTTGACCAAAATTGACTAGAGTTGACTTTGATGAAAAGATTGTAGAATCTGAGAAAATGATGACAAGAGATAATCCTGACAAGAAAGCAACACCAGAAAGATGACTGCATAAGCATATATAGAAGTGTCAGATTTTGATTTTGATCATGAAAATGGATTGAGCATATAGATGAAGATAGAGAGAGAGGATCGAATACTCGTGCAGTCAAGAAGAAACCATGATAAAAGATGAGGACCTTTGAAGAATTAGAAGATAATGAAGAGAGCACCAAAACTACGACAGTGCAAGCCTAAAATGCGAATGCAAGCCTACAATGAAAATGCAAGCCTAAGCTAAATGCAGTCCTAGGACTTTGGTTGTTGGAATCATCGTATTTATCATCATCAGGTGCTTTTGCATCATCAGAGTCAATACAATCCTTACTGGTGCCACTGCAACAATAAGAATATGAATATGACTTTCATCAGATAAAATATAGGAAATGAACATAAGCACCAAGGCACAAAAGCAAAGGTGACCCGAACATTGTTTCCAACTTAATATAGTAATAATGCACAAGTAAACAAGCATAGAAATAATAGTCAAGGAGATAGTTCCAAACTCCCCTTGGCGTACAAATAAACAAGATCAAGGGATGTGAGGCTTTTCCACCTTAATGCAGAAGCTCTTATCACATACACCCTATTTATTTGACATTATCGGATCATCAAAACCACACCAACAAGCAGTAGACAAAGAAAATATCAATGAAATCCATAAGAATAGACAGCATACTAAGAAAGAGTCAATCATATCTCAACATGTTTCAAAGTTTACAAATGTGTCTATGTTCAAGGTGTTGAAAAACACCATTGTGCTTGTGAGTGTAATGTGTTTGATTTCTATCAAGAGATGTTTATGTCGCGAGAAATCCGAAGTGTGTTGAAAAACACAGATGTATCCTAAAGAGAGTGTTGAAAAATACTATTTTGATTAAGGTGTTGAAAAACACCAGCTTGCACCAGTAGAGAGTTGTCCTTCAGGACTGACAAGATTACTGACTCAAGTGTAAACTGAAGAGCGATCAAAATGGGGAGCCATGCCCCCAAGTAACGAATGGATCAAAGCTGAGAAAAACATATAGCAAAATGATGCGAGAAACCTTTGCAAGGTAGCGGCAGTAGGCAGACTCAGTGAGAACCACTGGTGACTGTCGCAAGAGATTCTCAAGCATAAAGATCAATAACAAGATCGAAGCATCAGTAGGCAGACGCAGTGAGATCCACTGGTGACTGATGCAAGAAGATAAGACAATGCCCCCTAGACCAGGGACATGCCCCCAAGTATAACCAATTTCAATCCATGTGAGGTCAAGCAAAATCTTGAAGATGACTGAAAGAAAAACACACACTAAAGAAGGAAAGCAAAAGATTTTTAGTCTTTTTAAAGATTTTACATTTTTTTTAGATTTTAGAATTTTTATGATTTTTAGAATTTTTAAAGAGTTTTGCAATTTTTAGAATTTTTAGAGATTTTATCATTTTTAGGTTTTTTAAAGGTTTTGCAATTTATTTTTTTTAGATTTTAGAATTTTTAAAGAGTTTTGCAATTTTTAGAATTTTTAGAGATTTTATCATTTTTAGGTTTTTTAAAGGTTTTACAATTTTTTTTTTTTAGATTTTAGAATTTTTGCAATTTCAAGCAAGATCACATTGGTGTGCCCCCAATGTCTAGCAAGGTGTAGGACATTGTAGATGGATTAGAAAGCTGATGTATGAGACAAATAGGTAATGATGGATGAAGAGGGTGAATTCAACCCTCAAGGATAGTCTCTTCAAGATTACCCAAGCAAGGGAAACAAGAATATAGCAAATGTAGGTTCATGGAGCAGTGTTGGAGAGCATATAGTATAATGACCTGATGTCATGAAAGCATGTGGTCCAAAAGAGTGGACATGTCAAGAGACATTTGAGAAATAGTTTTTCAATTTTGATCAAGACCAAGGGGTCAATTTTGGATAGGACATAGTTATGAAATGGTAATTAGGATAAGGAGTGATGGAGGTATAAGCGCATGTTTTGGATTATGACAAGATTGCTCAGAGATAGGAAGGATAGGCTTGGGATAAGAAAGATCATGATAGGGTAGCATGCAAAAGTGAATAGGCTGATGGAAGGGATCATGAATGTCAAGATACACGTGTGTTCAAGGATAGGCTTAACCTTGTCAAGATCAACAAAAGGAACATGGATGCTCACAGACTAGCTGGATGTAAGATATGAAAGACAGGATGAGATGGAAGGATCTTGCCCCCAAGTGAAGAGTGCAAGTGGGAGGAAATACGCATGACACCTGTTTGCCAGGTTTTCATCATGGTACTTATCCAAGGTGCCACAAGAAGTGGCTTTTACCATAGGATGAATTGATTTCTCTTTACTTTTGCTACCAAGGTTCCTGTTTACCAGGTTTTCACCGAGGCACTTTTTCATTTTTTCTCTTTTCATTTTTTTTTTCTCTTTTTTTTTTTTGAATTTATGTAGGACTTAAGCTTCATGCTCTTTAGATAGTGCTCCTTTGAAGGATATGGTATGAGGGGCCAAGGCTGCTGAAAGTATGCTCAAAGATGTTGATAGGAAGATGAAATGGAGGATAAGGAAGATGGAGGCCAGGATTTTATGTAATGGATTAGATGAGAGAAAAAGAAGGAATGTAAGGATCCAATATGGAAGGATAGTAAGTGACAAGATCAACATTGACACACTCCTTGAAGGGTGGTGGATGCATGGAGGAAGAGTGGATGGAATAGCTTGAGACGTTGATGGAGGAAGGGATATGAATCTTGGTACATGAGAACCCAAGATGGAGTCAGAAGATGGGAGGTGTTTAAATGGAGATGAAGTGGAAGACTTTGGAAGCTTGGATGCCCACTCTGATTGTTCCTTTTTGTTTAATTCTTTTAAGAGAGACTTGGGAATCCACATAACTTTTTCTTTTCTTTTTGTATCCAAGTCCTTGAGAAGAGACTTGGGAATCCATATAGCATTTGATTTTCTATTTGCATCAAATGATTTAGAATGAAATTCTTTCATAATGGATTTAGGAACCCATATTTTCTTTGATTTGGTTCTTTGCTCAGTGGACCTTTGTGGTCTCTTGAATATTTCCTTTTTATTTGTAGTCACATGTCGATTAGATGGGACATAGT
>MU225686.1:735552-761868 GCA_018584345.1 Thuja plicata | reverse complement strand
TTTTCATTCTGTATCCATACATTCCAAATTCTATAGATCTTCACTCTCAATTTAGTCAAGTTCCAAAATTGCACCCAAAATGACCTTATTAGGCCTAAAGAACCAATTAGCCCTATCCATAGGGTTTTTCAAGATTTACTCTTAAAACTTCCACACAACAACTGTAACCAATCAAGGGTCTAGATACCCTTTTTGGAAACCTAAATCTTTTTTAATTTCTAGGGTCCCCAAGTCCTCTATACACCTCTTTCCTAAAATGTAGGGCTATTAAGCCTATTTTGGCTCCTCACAAGCACTTCTCTGATTTTTATGGAAACATCAGTCCAAATGGATTGGATGGGTTCTAAACTCATTACTAGGGATCTATGAGACCCTAAAGACACTGATACCACACTTGTTTAAGGACTCCCATGCACATCCTTGTCTCTGCATTCTTGTTTTCACCTGCCATACACCTAACCAGACTATCCTAGCTTGCCTAAGGCATGGATTCAAAATTAGCAAGTTAAATCCTCTGACCTGCTAGACCTGCATATGTACACTATACAGAGGCTCCCCTAACACATTCATTCAACCTTTTTAGTTTTCTACAATTGAATTTCATGGGGGAGCCATAAAACCAAAATCTCCCTGAACTTCACCAATAGACTACCTAGTTCTTAAACAATTTCCTACACCTATCAAATCAACTCTACACTACTTTCACTCTTAATGAAAAAGTCTTAAATCAGTCTCTGCTACATGAATCCAAAATTATATCAGATATTTCAATCCATTAAAACACAAAGAACTCTCAAAGAAGTTGATTGTACTCTATTTTCTCAAAAACTTGCTCTATTGCTCTCCAAAACCTTGCATACATCAACTCTTCCTTGGGAATGAGCCATAGAGTGAATAAATATGATTCCTCCACCATTTAAAGCCACTTTCATTCATTTCCACTCCTATAGTGGAGGGAATCCAATGTTGTCAAGTTGCATGCAAGATTTGCAAAAAGTTGCAAATGTTGTCATGACAACTTTTAGCATCTTTTGCATTTATGATGCAAACTACATGTTAGCGCCTCTAACCCATTTAGTTCAATGAAATAAAATTAGTTATGCCTCCTTAAGAATCTTTATCCTCATACATAGGTCTTGGACACATTTAGGCCTCATTTCCCAATATTATACCAAATTAAGGACTAAACAACTAAAAAAAAATAACAAAGACAAAGATGGAATTAGAACTAACCACTAATCCATCTAGTCTCACACAACAACAAGACCTTCTAAGGTATTAAGAAATCACACACTTACTTGGGTAGGGTTAGTTACAAAACAAAACTGACTAGGGCCTTGAGGATAGCCTAGGTGCTCCTGCAGCATCCTCCCCTAATGAAAATATTGCATTCCACCCTTGGATTAAGTAAGTTGAGATCAATGCCAAAAATTTTAAACTCAATCTCCTTGATCCACACTACATTTGTATATGGTTTTCCTTGCCACTTTTCTAAGTGTTATTGGTACTCCTTCTTTATGGTCTTCTTGTAGACTCTATAATCCAAAATTTTCTCTACTTTCTTGATTGGCGTGGATGGAAAATGTAGTTCTTCTTCCTCCTATATAACTTCAGTCAAACTTTGATCTACATCTAGGATTGGGCCTTTGTGTAGAACCAAGTTTGTAATTAAACACTGGTGATAAACCCATATCCTTTGGAAGTTCTACCTTGTAATCATTGGCTCCATATTTGGCCAGTATAACACATGGGCCAATTCTTCTCATTTGAAGTTTATGTGGTGTTCCTTTCTGAATTCTTTCCTTGTTGAGGTGAACCATTACTAGATCTCCAAATTTTAATTGGACATCTCTTCTTCTCTCATCCACTTTAGTCTTGATCTTGTCTATATTTTTAATGAGTGTTTTCCTGACTGTCTCATGAACTTCTTACATAGAATGTGAAAAATCATCAGCATAGCCACTCCCCTTGGCTCCATCCTTCAAATCTCTGAGCTCATAGATTCCTCTTGGATGAAGGCCATAGACTCTCTCAAAATTACTTTTTCCAATAGTCCTATTCACTATGTCATTGTAGGAATATTCTTCTTTCCCAATGAGTTGGTCCCCAACTTGACCGTACTCTTTTTTTTAATGTGTTAGGATATTTCCAAGACTCTTATTTACTACCTCTTTTTGACCATCAGACTAGAGATGGTAGGGAGATACAAATGACAAGTTAGTTCCAATTTTTTTCCATAGACTCTTCCAAAAATGACTCATGAACTTGGTGTCTCTGTCAAACACTATACTCAATGGTAAACCATGAATTCTAACAACCTCCTTGAAGAATAGGGAAGATATCTGATTTTCACCATTTGTTTTCTTGCACGGTACAAAGTGTGCCATCTTACTAAATCTGTCCACAATAACATATATGTTGTCCATTCCTTGTTTTTTTTGGGTAAACCAACTACAAAATCCATGCTCAAACATTCCCACGGTCTATTTGGAATGGGAAAAGGTTGGTATAGGCTAGCATTAGTAGATGTTCCTTTGGCCTTGTAATAGATAACACAACTTTCTACATATCATTTAACATCCAAATTTAGCTTGGGCCAGAACTAGAATCTTTGGACTAATTCTTGAGTTTTATTAACACCAAAATGGTCACTAAGTGCACCATTGTGTTTCTCCTATATTAGATTCTCCTTAATAGACCCCCTAGGAACACACAATTGACTCCATTTAAACAATAGACCAGTTTGTAAAGTATACTAAGAGTATTGACTATGAAAGTGATTTTTTTACTCTTGATATACCTTATAAATGTCTACAAAGTCTTCATCTCCACCATATAGGTCTTTGAAGTTATCTATTCCCATACTTTGTAGTTGAATTTCTTGGATATTCAAATCTCTTCTTCTTAAAGCGTCTGCAACCTTGTTCTGAAACCCCTTCTTGTACTTGATGTTGAAGGCGCAAGCTTGTAGGTACTCAACCCACTTCATATGCTTGTGACTCAATTTATCTTGTGATTTCAAGAAGCTCAATGATTGATTATCTGAATAGACTATGAACTCCTTTGCAAGTAGGTATTGCCTCCATTTCCTCATTGATTAGACCAGAGCATACATCTCTACATCATAAGAAGAATACTTCTTTTTAGCTTCACTTAGTTTCTTAGAGTGGAAGGCCACTGGTCTTCCCTCTTGGCTCAAAAATGCACCAATGGCTACATTGATGGCATCACATTCCACTGTAAATATCTTTTCAAATATTGGCAAAACCAAAATTGGTTGGGTTGCAATCTTTTTTTTCAGTAGCTCAAAACCATGGTTAGCTTGTTGATTCCAAATAAACTTAGTCTTCATGCCTCCTTTAATAGTGTCTAACATAGGAGAATAGATTGCACTAGATTTATTAATAAACTTTTGATAATACTATCCTAGGCCATGAAAACTTCTTACCTCGGTGCTGTTCTTGGAGTAGGCAAGTTGATGATGGCCTCCACTTTTCTAGGATCCATCTTTAAGTTACATTGAGATAACACAAATCCAAGGTACACTAGTTCTTTCTTGATGAATTCACACTTTTCCAAGCTGATCATAAACTTCTCCTCATTTAAATTTTTGAAGACCTTTTCTAGGTGCTTGAGGTGTTCTTCCCTTGTCTTACAATAGAGGAGTATATCATCCAAGTAGACTACCACAAATTTACCAATATAATATTTAATAACTTCATTCATCAACCTCATGAAAGTTGATGGAGCATTGGATAGGCCAAATGGCATGACAAGCCACTCATACAGTCCTTCTATGGTATTGAAGGTTTTTTTCCACTCATCACCTTCCTTTACACTAATTTGATGATACCCACTCTTTAGGTCTATCTTGGTAAAATATCTTGCTCCTCTTAGACAGTCCATTAGGTCTTCTATCCTGGGGATAGGGAACCTATACCTTATTGTAATCATATTGATTTCTATGGAGTCTATACATAACCTCCAAGTTCCTCCCTTTTTGGGTGCTAGGATAGTAGGCATGACACATGGGCTAATACTTTTCCTAAAAAGACCTTGTTCTAGGAGCTCTTGGATTTGTCTAGCAATTCATCATTCTATTGAGGGGTCATTTTATAGGTTGTCTTATTTGGTAGGGTAGCTCTAGGGATTAGGTTTATTTGATTTCTTACTAACTTCTTAGGTGGTAGGGATGAAGTTTGTCCATCACTGACTATGCCTTGGTACTTCTATAGAAACTCCTACACTTCCTTTGGCAACTTTTTTTTCTTCACTGCTTTGTCTACATTCTCTTCTTTTGGTTTCAACACTAAGGCAAAACAAACTCCCTCTCCTTCTTCCAAAGCCTCTAAGAACTCTTTTTCACTCACCATAAGATCATTAGGGCCAGTAGAATTCACTTCTATATCCTCTAACAATGACTAAATTTGTAAAGTTACATTGTCCTTCTTGAATGAGTAGGAGTTCTTCACTCCATCATGCATGGCTTGTCTATTGTATAGCCATGGTCTACCTAGGAGAAAATGGCATGCATCCATGGGTAAGATATCACATAGAACCTTGTCCTTATATCTCCCAATTGAGAATTCAACCCAAGATTTCTCATTTACAAGGACATGTTGTCCTTTGTTTATCCAAGTGACCTTATAAGGATTTGTGTGGGGTATCATTGTCATTTTAAACTTACTAACTACCTCCTCTAACACTATATTGTCAATAGACCCTGAGTCTATGATGACTCTAAACACTTTTCCCATCATCTTAGATTTCACTCTAAACAATGACCTCAAGGTATTTGTTTCCACCACTAGCTTCTTCTTGAACATAGTTCACTCTCGTATCACTACCTTGGGAGCTTGAATTGTTATTTGGACATCTGTATGCAGCATGACCCATTTGATTGCAATGGTAACATTTAATATTGGTAAAGTAGTTCCCTCTACCTTGGTTATTGTTTCTTCCTCTTCCACTAAAGTTCCTTCCTCTATTTGAACCTCCTCTACTAGAGTTTCCTTCATCTTTTTCACTAAACTTAGTATCCCCTTGGTTCTTTGATTCATAAATCCTTCCACCATATCCACTTATTTTCCCTCTAATATTTCTTCCTCTACCTCTTCCTCTAGAGGGACTTGAGTCTTGTTTTTTATTTAGCTTCTCTTCAACCTTGACAACAATTTAGTGGCACTTTTGAACTTTGTCTGGAGTCAAAAGACTCATCTTATCTTGAATGGTCTATTTAAGTCCATTAAGGTATCTTGCAACCTTCACTTTCTCATCATCTGATACTCTTCACCTCATACATAGCCTCTAAAATTCCTTGGTGTATGAGTTTACATCTAGGTCCTTCTGTCTTAGACCTTGCCTTCTCTTATGTAATTAGATTTCATAATCCTCAAGGATATAAGCATCTCTAACTTTTGCAACCATGGCCTTCCATGAAGAAATGGGCCTTTTCCCTTCCTTCTCTCTCTCATCTGGGATGAATTTCCACCAAGTGGGTGCAAACCCTCTCAGTATTTGTTTTGCAACCTTCACCTTTTCAGCCTCAGTGATTCCATCACACTTAAAATAGTTTTGTAGTCCCTCTATCTAGTCAAGGACTATCTCTGGCTCCATCTTTCTAGTAAATATTGGAACTCCCTCTAGTGCTTTTCCACTCATAGCCTTTAAAGATTTCAAGAATGGCTCCTCATTTAGGATAGGGTCAGCTTCAGGTGCTTCATCTTCAATGGAAATCTCCTTGCCTTTCCCTTCAATTCTATCCTTTACTTCATCTCCTTTCACATCAACTTCATCCACTTTTATCCAATTGAGGAAACCAATCTCAGAGTAGTCTATTCTCCTCTTCTTGTTCATCTACCTTCTTACCCAACTCAGAATTAGTCACCATTGTTGAATCTCCAACTGATTCTTTTGGTTGTAACATTAACCACAAGCTTGATCAAAAGAGGCTCTAGTACCAATCTGATAGAAGTAACCCCCAAGGTGTGCTTACATAATACTCTAGATAGGACCTAGCTTAACCTAGTCCTCTTAGGATCCCAATTTACCTTTAGGACCACACTAGCCTAAAGAAATTGAGCCTAAGACTACTTCCAACTCTTCTCTAATAGTTACAACTATTTTTTTTCACCTTGAAGGACATCCACCATTAGTTTTCTCTCAATGCTTCTTATTGGCTTTGAATAATTCCAATCCCAAATCCTTCATACCAAATCAACACATGCTACAAGGGCCTTATACACTCTTTTTATGTTAATTATTCATCCATACATTCCAAATTCCATAGGTCTTCACTCTCAATTTAGTCGAGCTCCAAAATTGCACCCAAAATTACCGTATTAGGCCTAAAGAACCAATTAGCCCTATCCATAGGGTTTTTCAAGATTTACTCTTAAAACTTCCACACAACAACTAAAACCAATCAAGGATCTAGATACCCTTTTGGGAAACCTAATTTTTTTTTAATTTCTAGGGTCCCCAAGTCCTCTATACACCTCTTTCCTAAAATGTAGGGCTATTAAGCCTATTTTGGCTCCTCACAAGCACTTCTCTAATTTTTATGGAAAAATCAATCCAAATGGATTGGATGGGTTATAAAATAATTACTAGGGATCTATGAGACCCTAAAGACACTAAGACCATACTTTTTTTAGGACTCCCATGCACACCCTCGTCTCTGCATTCTTGTTTTCACCTGCCATACACCTAACTAGACTATCCTAGCTCGCCTAAGACATGGCTTCAGAATTAGCAAGTCGAGTCCTATGACCTCCTACATGAATTTGTACACTATAAAAAGGCTCCCCTAACACATTCATTAAACCTTATGAATTTTCTATGGTTGAATTTCATGGGGGAGCCATAAAACCAAAATCTCCCTGAACTTTGACACCAGAGTACCTACTTCTTAGACAATTTCCTGCACCTATCAATTCAACTCTACACTACTTGCACTCTGAATGAAAAAGTCTTAAATCAGTCTCTACTACATGAATCCACACTTATATCAGATTTTTCAATCCATTAAAACATAAATAAATCTCAAAGAAGTTGACTATGCTCTATTTTCTCAAAAACTTGCTCTATTGCTCTCCAAAAACTTGCATACATCAACTCTACCTCGGGAGACGAGCCATAGAGTGTCTAAAGATTCTTCTTCAACCATTTTAGGCCACTAGCATTCATTTCCACTCCTAGAATGGAGGGAATCCAATGTTTTTGAGTTAGATGCAACATTTGCAAAAAGTTGCAAATGTTGTCATGACAACTTTTAGCATCTTTTACATTTATGATGAAATTTTAGGGCCTCTAACCCATTTAGTTTGATGAAATAACATCATTTATGCCTCATTAAGCATATTTATCCCCATAAATAGGTATTGGAAACATTTAGGCCTCATTTACTAATATTAGACCAAACTAAGGACTAAACAACTAAAAGCAAATAACAAACACTAAGATGGAATTAGCACTAACCACTAATCCATCTAGTCAAACACAAAAACAAGACCTTCTAAGGTATTAAGAAATCACACACTGACTTGGCTAGGGTCATTTACAAGACAAAAATGACTAGAGCCTTGAGTATAGCCTAAGTTCTCCTACACCAATGATCTATTGAAGCAAGCATCTACTCTCAAGCATTCAAGCATTCAAAGACATTCAAGCATTCAATTCATCACGGAGATCCATTGGTAGCCATTGAAGGATTCAATCTCTATGGAGCCCTCTTGTTGAATTTTTCTCCATCCACATCCATTCAAGCCTCTTCCTATTCCAAGATCCATTCAATATTGGTGTTGGAGGTCTAAAATAAATTAATTTGAGACATCTTACATTTTACATTCTACATTCATTTGGTGCATACATACTTGTGGATCGAAGGATTCAAATCCACCACAAGGGTTTCTATACAAGAAAGGTGAATTGGTTTATTTAATTTTTTTATTTATGTAATTTCAATTATACTTTAACGTTAATTCCAAAACTGGGGTATAACCAAGGAAAACCCCTCCCCCCAACAAACAAAGCCATTTTTCTTGCACGTACAGGTTCAGGACAGCATATTCAAGTACAAATCTAGATACCCTTTTCAACAGACTTTCAGGATCCAAAAATAGATTTTTTGTTGGACTGTGTAGGTCAAGGTTGACTTTCTATTCTAGGTCAGGATCAAATTTTTGTTCTCATTCAGGATCGACTTTATATTTTGGGTCAAAATTAACTTGAGCCAGATCCAGAAAATATTTCTGGGTTTTCTCTGTCTCTATGTTTCTATGCCCAATCTAGTTGTAGAACTTCTAAAAACTCAGTACAGACACCCAAAAATAGCATACTTCAGATATATTACATTTTGAGGTTAGTACTTGTCTTCTAATTCCTTTTAATTAAGGTCTTAATCAGTTCAAATCTATTATATTCTTCATCCATTATTATGGATTGTAAGACTTTCTTCTTTCTTCTTATTTCTGATCGATTGATGCATTAACTATTTTATTATGGCTGATCAAAGTGGATCTTTCTTATGAACAATAATTGATTGAATGTTTGAAGATGTTAAGTTCATGATCACCAAGACACAAAAAGTTAATGAAATATATTAAATCATTTAATGTATTTTACTATCATTGATGTCAACTTGATATAATTTGTATGGTCATGTACATATTGCTAAAGAATTCAAAGAACCAATGAATCAAAGGTTATGCTATCAGTAATGCATAAAAGTTAAGTATTCACAAAGTGACTATATACACTGCTGGAGTACACATCGATGGACAAAGTAAACCAATGAGAGAAAAGTCACAGTGTTACCCAATGAGAAAAAGCACAGCATTACCTATGAGCAGAGTCACAGTGTTACCCAACAAGAAAAGCACAACATAACCTGACCGACATATTTACAGTGTTGCCCGAAGGATAGACAACATGATGGAGATCCTGAAGACAATTGAAGCCTGACCAATGGAACAGTCAGTTGTCATCGATGACTAACTGAAGTATTGACTGATGGAACAAAGAGTTCAGAAACAAAAAAAGGCTTACCTCTCAAGAGCTAAATATAGACTTAACTAGTACTTATCATTGTTTTAATTGACAAGATAAAGCCAAAGATAAGTAAAGGATTTAAATCTATTTTTTCAAGTTGGCAAGAAGATCTCTATGAGATAAAATGGGAGTTTTTCTTTAAATCTAATTGGTGATAATTGTGGACCACGCCAAGATAAACAAAGCCAAGAAATAGTGAAATCATGTCTATATAAGAGATAAGCTAATTCAATATGAATTAGGGGAGTGCTGCTAAAGAGATTCTGAAGGAGAATAAATTCTTCATTTAGACCTAATCAATCAAGCTGAGGAAAGAGATAAATTCTATAGACACTGACAAACAGTGATACAACATCATAGAGAAGATCAGAGTGGGAAAAAGGTATTGAATTCATAAAATTGATGAGAAAGGTAATGCATTTACAATAGATCTAAAAATCTGCAATTCTAGTTGTATATGTGAACAAATAAATTTATTGTTTCATTTTAACCATTCAAGCATCAAGTCTCTTAACCGAGCAGGACTTAAAAGTCATTTCTAATTGAGATACATCCCAAGGAGTATCAAAAAGTATGATCATAAAAAGTAGCATTGGATATGACCAATACCTATTGATAGGCCAAGTGAGTGTTTGATCAAGAATGGTAGCATTAGATACCAGATACTAAGTGACAAACTATTCATTTAAATCCTCTAACAAGGTCACACCTAACAGTGTGTTTGTAACCTTCAACAAGGTTGGCTCTTCATCGAGATCACTTCAGAAGAGTGAAAAATTAGGTTACCGGTCCTAGTGGTTTTTCCCTTAATAGGGTTTCCACATTAAAAATCCATGTGTCAATGTGTTTATGAGTCATTACTTTATTGTTTTGCATTTCACATAAGTAAATTGGGATTTATTGGTGTACACTAGTTATTTACTATCTTTTGGTAAATTAACAGACTGCTTTTTGGTAAACATACAGTAGAAGGTTTTACAAAGCATTCTGACAAGTAGTAATTTGATATAAGTATTTGGAGGAATTCATCTTATAGGACTAAATATAAATAGAGGTATAATTTTGTGGTACTAAGTTTTAAGGGTTGATTATTGGAATATTTTGAGGTCACTAATTCACCCCCCCTCTCATTTATTACTAACAATTGGTATTAGAGCTTGTGTGCTTAGAAGGAAGGTTTCAAGACCTAAGCTAAAGATCACAAGATGAATAGATGAGATGTACCCAAGTTGAGAAAAGACAACTATGATTCATGGAAAATCAAGATAAGACTCCACTTATCAGGTATTGGAAATGATGTTACTCAATACTTAGATACTGAATATGTGTTTCCCACATGAGCACTCACAGTTGAACAAATGAGAGAGAAGCATGAGAAAAATTGCATGATAATAGAGCTTATTTCCTCACTCTCTGATGTTGAATTTGAAGATATGAAAACATGCACAACTGCAAATCATATTTGGGATAAATTGAAGCTTGTACATGGTGGTGATATAAATGTTCTGAGAGCCAAGGTAGAAAGCCTTAGAGAAAAGTTTGATGATCTCAAAATTAAAGAAGGTGAAAACATCACACAGTACAATACAAGAATCAAAGAGGTAGTCAATGCTATTTGAGGAGTTGGAGGTGTATTAGATGAAGAGATAGTGGTAAGTAAAATTCTAAGAAACTTACTTCCTACTTATGCTATTAGAGTATCTGCCATACAAGAAATGAGAGCAGTAGAAAATAACAATGTTACTGTAGATAGTTTAATTGGAAGACTGATTTTATTTGAGATGAATAACTTTGATAATAGTGCCTTACCAAACATAGAATCTACTTCCAAATATTCTTTGAGAATAAGTAAATCAAGTCATAAACACACTATGAGAAAAGATAGTGAAAGTGAAAGTGAAGAAGAAGATCTTGATGAAATTGAAGCACTTATAGCTAGAAGAATGCAGAGAGGCAAAGGTAAATACAAAGGTAAATTACCACTTGTATGTTTTAATTTTAAAGAGATTGGACACTTTGCTACAAGATGTCGTAACCGAAGAAAAGATGATAGAAGTAATGACAGGTCATTTGAAAAGAAGTTTGACAGATGTGATAACTGAGATTATAGAAGCAACCAACAATCAAAAAGAAGAGATACCCGAGACTACAAGGACAAAAGAAAGAAGGCCAGTTTCCTAGCTACATGCAAAGATGAAGATACTGACACAAAATCTGATTAAGACATCGAGATGGTGTTTGTGGAAATAAAAGATGATTTAGATGAAGATGAAGAAAGGTATGCAGAAACTACACTCATATCTAAAGTTAGTAAAATGATGTCTGGATCATAGATAGTGGCTGCACTCACCATATGACCTGTGACAAATAAAATTTTGAGATTTTTGAATACTATAATGGTGGTTCAGTAAGAATGGGTAATGATACACCTTTTCCAGTTGAAGGTAAAGGAACTATAATGTTGAATAACCTGATAAAATGTTAAAATTCTTATTGGGTGAAAGGATTGAATTATAATCTATTGAGTGTTTCTCAGCTAAATAATTTAGGTCACATAGTAGCATTTGAAAATAATAAGGCAAAGATCTTCAATGAATCAAGAAGGTTGATTAGTACCGGTGAACAGACTAAAGGTAACTTCTTCTATCTGAATGATACTGACATCACTTGCTTAATGGCTAGAAATGAATAAATATGGCTGTGGAAAAAAAGATGTGTCATGTAAATTTTGACAATATGATAAAGATAAGAAAAAATAAAAATGTAAGATTCTTACCGAGCATTTCAAAGCCAGATAATATCATGTGCAAAAATTGTCAAAAAGGTAAGATGACAAAGTCTAGTTTCAAAAGCAAAACCCATATATTTGATCCCATTCTAGAATTAGTCCATACTGATCTATGTGGACCCATGAGGACAAAGAGTTACTATGGTGATAGATATTTCATTCTCTTTGTTGATGATTACTCTAGAATGATGAGAGTTATGCTTCTAAAAGAAAAATCAGAAGCATTCAAGATGTTTAAATGGTACAAAGCAATGGTAGAAAAAAAAGTGGTAAGGAATTGAAATGCTTAAGATCATATAAAGGAGGGGAATTTATTTTAGATGAATTCACTAAATTTTTCAATGAGCATGGAATCAAAAGACAGGTCTTCGCTCTGAGAACACCACAAAAAATGGAATTGCTAAAATAAGGAACAGATCCATTATTGATTGTGCAAGGAAACTGATGATAGAGAAAGACATCACCCAAATATTCTAGAGGGAAGTTGTTAGTACTTTTGTTTACACATTGAGCATAGTACAATTGAAGAAAGACACCAAGAAGACACCCTATGAGCTATGGTATGCTTACACACCCAATGTAACTTACTTCAAGATCTTTGGTAGTCAATGTTATATCTTAAAAGATGATGGAAATGGAAAGATTAAATCCAAAAGTGATGAAGGTGTCTTTTTAGGGTATTCCACCAAGAGTAAGGCTTATAAATGTCTTAATAAATCCTCTAACAAAAATTTTTAAAGTGCAAAGGTAAGGATAGATGAATTTGCATGGAAGAATGAAAAGGAAAGCACAAAAGAACTAGAGGACTACAACCATTTTTTTTACAATGAAGAACTTGACACTCTACCCGAATGACAATGTATAGCTCCCGAGCAACAAAATATTGCAACTGAGCATTAGGCTACAAATACAAAAAATTAGGATATTGCTCAAGATGATGTACCAAGTGATGGAGATCAGAATGAAGGAAAAAATGATGATCAAGATGGTACACAAAGAATTGAACCTGTACTTGCTAGATATGTTAGAAGGAACCATCCATAGAACCAGATCATTGGAGAAAAGAAGGCTGGTATGAGAACCAGAAGTAAGTCTCTGAACACAAGATAAAGCCAGAGATAAGTAAAGGATTTAAAGTTGTTTTGTCAAGTTGGCAAGAAGATCTCTACAAGATAAAACAAGAGTTTTTCTTTAAATCTAATTGGTGAGAATTATGGATCACGCCAAGATAAACAAAGCCAAGAAACAGTGAAATTATGTCTATATAAGAGACAAGCTAATTCAATATGAATTAGGGGAGTGACAAGATAATAGATGCTGAAGAGATTCTGAAGGAGAAGAAAGTCTTCATTCAAACCTGATCAATCAAGCTAAGGAAAGAGATAAATTCTGTAGACACCAACGAATAGTGATACAACATCACAAAGAAGAACAAAGTGGAGCAAAGGTATTGAATTGATAACATTGATCAGAAAGGTAATGCACTTACAATAGATCTAAAAATCCACAATTCTAGTTGTGTATGTTAACAGATCAATTTATTGTTTAAATTTAACCATTGAAGAATCAATTCTCTTAAGGGAGCAAGACTTAAAATTCTTTTCTAATTAAGATACATCCCAAGGAGTATCAAAATGTATGATCATACAAAGTAGCATTGGATATGCCCGATACCTATTGACAGGCCAAGTGAGTGTTTGATCAAGGATGGTAGCATTAGATGTCAGATAGTAAGTGACAAACTATCCATTTAAATCCTCTAACAATGTCACACCTAATAGTGTGTTTGCAACCTTTAATAGGTTTGGCTCTTCATCGAGTTCACTTTAGAAGAGTGAAAATTTGGGTTGCCCATTCCAGTGGTTTTTACGTTAACAGGGTTTCCACATTAAAAATCCATGTGTCAATGTGTTTATTAGTCATTATTTTTTTGTTTTGCATTTCACATAAGTAAATGTGGATTGATCGGTATACACTAGTTATTTACTGTATTTCAGTAAAGTAACACACTGCTTATTGGTAAACATATAGTAGAAAGTTTTACAAAGCATTCCAACAAGTAGTAATTTGATATAAGTATTTGCAAGCATTCATCTTATAGGACTAAAGATAACTAGAGGTATAATTTTGTGGTACTAAGTTTTAAGGGTTGATTATTAGAATATTTTGAGGCCACTGATTCAAACCCCTCCCCCCCCCCTCTGAGTTATTACTAACACTTTCCTTTGTGAAATTTGGGGATAGGAAGGGGATATTATCTTCTCCTCAATACTATCAACATCAACACCACATTGTCCCTTTCATCCTTTCTTTCTATACTTTCATACGTTACATAATTTGTATATTACACTAATTTATCTTCATCTTTGATTGAGTTATGTGAGTTATGAGAGCATTGACTGGTGTCACATCCAAGTCCTTTCTTATATGCTAGAGATCTTTGAGAGCTTAGAATATCAACTAATTTTTCTAAACTGGTTTTGATCCTTTATTTTCTCTTCTTAATTTCTTTCTAATTTCATTTGAGACACAAGATTTCTTGCTCTATATTTTTTCATTCATCTTATTTTATTTTAATTATGCTGTTAAGAAGCTTCTTGGTTTGTTCATTTTTTTGTGCTTGGTTCTTAGGTAGATGATATTCTCATTTTCTAGTTTGAGCTCATTTCTTACTTCTTTGTGCCTAGATTTAAACTTATGAATCTTCTCATTCAATTTCTAAATTTAGTCATTCACCATTTTAATATTTTATGATAGGAATTTATTTTCCTCTTGAAATGATCTCATATCCTCATATACTAATAAGAATTCATTCTCATCCATGGTGGATTTTATTGTCAAATGTTCAACCTCGTGCATCTTCTTTGAGCAGTTATACTCTTCAAAAGGAACTAGCTCTAATAACAAATGTTGAACACTCAGTATAATGAGAGGGGAGGGGTGAATTAACATACCCTTAAATAATTTAAAAACTTAACCATTTGTCCACATAACATATTTAAAATTTTCTAGAAACTAAACTACTGAAAGCATAAAATAAAGCATCATATAACAATACTAATTTTTTTCATTGAAACCCAAGATGAGAAAAATCATAGAGAGGGTTAAGTCTCAAGTATTATGTAACTAGTTATATAATACATAGGGTTTCTTTGTTAATACTATAAGGTCCAATATTACTAAGATGGGAGGGGGTGAATCAGTAATCTATTAGATCTAAAAAATTTCACAATTCATTCAACACTATAAACCACATTCATCAACTTTAAACCATGTACATGAAATTAAAAAGTAACCAAACAATCATCCACACATGCAACAAAGTGACACCATTATTTTTATCATGGAAACATTGACTAAGGGAGAAAACCATGGTGGGGATTAGTACCCACAAAAATTTGCACTCTTTTGAAAAGTGTCTTGTCGATAATACCCTATTAGGAGTAGACCCTATTAGGAATCACCCAGTTAAGGGACTCATCTCTAGCCCTATTAGGAGCTTTACCCTATTACGAGTAACCTATTTAAAGGATTTCAAACCCTAGCTAAAAAGCCACCCTCTTAAAGGATTTTCAAATCAAACATGTTAAAGTCTACCCAGTTAATGGATTTTATTATAGAAACTAGTAGGAATCAACAAGTAAAATGATCTAGGTGTAGCATGCCTCCTCTACTTGTTCAGATCCAAGTAAGAAAAATACTCCTTCTTGTAGGAAAACCTCTCTCTTCACTCGATCGCACCTTGGCATCCATGATCTACCCTTTCATAAAGTAGTATATACACACACACACACACACACATACATTACATGATCATTAGGGAATTTAACCACCTTACAAAACATATTACAATATTTCCCTCTCAATTCTCAAAAGCTAAATTTTTTTAGCAATCTAGAACATTCTATTATAACTTTAGGTCTGCCTCAAGATTCATCGTACATCGATTTAAATAAAGAATAGTCAAAATTTATTTGACTTCTTCAACATGCTTCCAAACCTTGATTATATTTGATCACCTTAATTAATGTAATAGCATTTAATCATTAAAAATCTATTATTCCATGTCACCTTGATACCAGGATTATAGAAACATCCACTGTAACCGATTGCATCATCACCACATGTCAATATAACATCAATTATTCAAACCTATTCAAACATTTTTCTAACTTGCACACAACAATCTTCTATCAACAGAAAATATACCTTGCGGTGCTCCAATACTTTTGCAATTTTAGGATCAACATTATATCTTAGTCACGATAAACATATTATGACCACAACACTTGAATCCATAATAATTTGATAGAATAGTCAAATCATTCACTATCAAATAGTGTTTGTTCTTCTATTTTCTTGGTTTCCCTTCAATCAATCATAACTTTCTTTATTGGTATTTCCAATGTATATAATCATACACAATGCATCTAGAGAAATACCTAAGTCCCCAACTTTTATCGTACACTCCAATTCCTACTGCAAAATATAATTCATATGTATTCATTCTTGGAAGCACATCAGGAACACTATCAACAAACACAACACAAAGTTGACATCAATGACAACACAAAAACTGATCTTCCTTTCATAAAACTTGTACCGATAAACACTCAAAAATATCTACATCACTTATGCCAACAATATCCCCCTTTGGAATTGATTTAAACACCATAGTTAATGGAAACACCATAATGACCTGATAATACTAGCTCTTCTCAACACTATAATCTGCTCCCCACTATCGTGTTGACTTACTTTTTACTCTTCTCTTCTCTTCTAATCTTCTTCTCCAGTACTTGTAACTGGTTCTTCTCTATCCACTACTCTTCTCCCCCTTTGACAGAAATTCCAAAGGCACTACATAGATCACTAATTGGTGCAAAATCTTTCTTTTGCCCCTGATTTCTCCCCCTAAGGAGTAGTCCCTTTTAACATCAACTTAATAATTAAATATATTCAATGAGTCCACAAGATTGATGTCAAAAATGAAATCTTAGTGTCATTTAGATAGGGGAATAATGCCTAACTTACCTCTCAGATACTTAAAATCATATTTAGGTAATGCCTCAGTAAATATGTCTTCTATTTTCTCCTTGGTTGGCACATATTCCAACTTGACTACCTTTTCCTGCAACTTCTCTCTTAAGAAATGATACTTGATTGCAATATTTTTAGGCTTAGAATGTAAAACTGAATTCTTTTAAATATTGATTACACTTTATTATCATAATAGATAACCACAGGTTTAGTTACATTATCTTTGATACCTTCTACAATCTTCTTCAACCATGCAATTTGTGTACAATTTATAGTTGTTTCTACATACTCATCTTTTGTAGTAGATTGGGAGATGCAATTGTTCTTCTTACTTTTCCAAAACACAAATCTTCATCCTAGGAAGAATGCTCCTCCAATTGTTCTCTTTCTATCAGCAATATTTCTTGCCCAATTTGCATCAGTACAAACACTCAAAGAGAAATCACCTTTGTGAGCATACCAAAGACCATATTCTTATGTCCCTTTCAAGTACCTAAATATTCTTTTCACTGCTACTATGTGAGACTCCTTAGGATTATCTTGAAATATTTCCACTATTCTAACTACTTGTGAAATGTATGGTCTACTATGAAAAACATAATGCAACTTACCAATCATGGATATGTATAGATTTTTATCCACTGCACTTGACTCATCATCCTTAGATAGCTTGCATCCTGTCACCAAGGGGGTTCCAACTGACCTAGAATCTTCCATTCCAAAATTCTAAAACACTTCCTTTATGTACTTAGACCGAGTGATATAGATACCATATTTTAGTTGTGAAATATGCAGTCCAATAAAGAACATAATTTCTCCTATCATTGACATCTCAAACTCTTTCTTCATCTCTTCTACAAAATCTAATCTCATCTCATCACTTCCTCTAAATATTATGTCATCAAGAAATACTTCAGCTAACAATACCTTATCGCCTTCAACCTTTAAGTACACATTTCTATCTTCACTTTTTCTTATGAAATTAATATTAACAAGATAAGAGTGTAGCCTTTCATACCATGCTCTAGGTTCTTATTTCAATCCATATAATTCCTTTTGTAGCTTTCACACCATGTGCTAGTTCTCAGTCAATACAAACCTATCTGGTTTCTCTATGTAAACTTCTTCTTCAAGGATCCCATTTATAAAATAATAATTAACATCCATTTGGAAACTTTAAACTTCATATAGGTAGAATAATAAAGTAACACTCTTACCCCTTAAAGTCTTGCCAAAGGAGTGTTAGGAATAATAGTCCACAAGACAACAGAGAGGGGGGGTGAATCAGTTGTGCAATAGATTATTAAACTTTAAAATTTATGAGCCACAACATCAAAAGTAAATAACACAGTTATTGCCAACACCATAACATAATGTTTGTTGTTGAGGAAACCCTATTAAAGGTAAAAACTCAGTGGTAATTAACACCCACAAAATAATGTACTGAGAGTATAGTATCCCTGTTAAAAGATATTAGCCCAGTTAGGAGCTTGTTATTACATTACTATACACAGTCCTTGTTAGGACACACACCCTGTTAGGAGTCAATGAAAGTAGTAGGCTCACTGCCCAAAGAAGGTTAAAGCCACCCTCAAGGATTCACAATCTTCATCAAGTGTATACAAAAAATACATAATCTAGTGAACTATCTACTAGCAACTGTCTTTGCTTGGTCAGTTCCAATGAAGTACCAACTCTACTCTCTATCCAACAGTCAAGATTTGAAGCTTCACAAATCTTTGCTCTTTTCTTTCTCTTCCACACTTTTTACAAATGAAAAGATCACTCTTATATACCCTCTTACAATAACCCATTAGGTCGTCCAGTTAAGCTTTCCTAATACACAACTAACTAGGTCGGCCAATTAAGGCTTCCCATCATAAAAGTAGTTACATAAGCCCTTGCTAAGATAAACATGGTACCTATAACAAGTATACAATATTTAGAATTCATTACAAATAATTCCAGATCTGCAATCTATGCTCATAATTAATTTCCACATGTTACAAGTCTAAAGTCAGCTAGGAAATAAGTCTTCTCCAGAGCACATGCCACAACTAACGTCATCAGTACCCAAATAGAAATAAAACTCAACCCATTTCACCATCATATGTTCACTCTCCATCAGTAATCTCACAAGTTCTAAAACCTCTTCCCCAGTAAGATATGCCTAAAACACAGAAACCTTCTCTGTCCAGAATCAGTCACAGTCCAAAAAACCAGTCTTTACTAAAATAGCTGTAACATCCATGATATGAAACATAAAGTCAAGCGGCCTTATATGTAAGGTCAAAACTCAGTCTTCTACTTAAATCCAACTTCATTCATTCTGGTTCATTTGTACAGTGTCTGTACATGCCTTCCAGTCAAGTAACTAGTTTGTCTTCTTTCACAAAAATATATGTTGACATCAGTGACAAAACATGAGTATCAACAACATGATTAGTACCAAAAGATGATATCATGCAACAATATCCCCCTTCGGTATTGATGGAAATATATGGGAAAATCAATATGCATCAACCCAAAAGTACTCTCTTTACAATCTTCTCAATATCCTCAACAAATCTCCCAAAAATAGTAGGGATTTTTACATAGATTGCTTCCCCCTTTGGCAACAATGGAAAAGGGTTCCATAACTCATCTGTAGTCTTTGGTAAGGTGTATCTTTTTCAAATATTCATGTCCAATCAAGTGTAAGATCACCCAAATTTTCTCCATATTGTTCTCTTGCGATCACTTCCCCTAAGGAGTAGATCCATACATCAAGTCCAAAGAATAATATAGCTCTAAGATCCACTCGACTAATACATATTTGCATCATTTAATTACCACTAGGAGTGGCCATCACCCCAAGCATGCCTCTAAGGTACTGAAAACCATATTTTGGAAAAGGTTTAGTAAATATATCTATTATCTATTCCTTTGTGCTTATGTACTCCAGTTTAATCTCCTTAGCAACTACCTTCTCCCTCAAGAAATGATACTTGATAGAAATATGTTTAGTCTTTGAGTGTATTATAGGATTCTTCAACATATTTACTATACATGTATTATCACAATAAATAACCACTAGCTCCTTGAAAATTATTCCAATATCTTCCAGCATTTGTTTCATCCAAACAACTTGTGTGAAATTTATTGTAGTAGCTACATATTCTGATTCAACAGTAGATTGAGCAATACAGTTCTGCTTCTTACTTAACTAGGAAACCAATCTCTTCCCAAGGAAAAAATAACCACCACTTGTGCTCTTTCTATCATCCACATTACCTGCCCAATTTGCATTAGTAAAAGCCTACAAAGTAAAATCATCAGATTTTTCATACCACGATCCATATTCCATAGTTCCTTTAAAATATTTGAAGATTCTTTTCACAACAACAAAATGTGTTTCTTTAGGATCTACTTGATATCTAGCCACAATTCCAACTGCATTGGTAATATCTAGTCTTGTGTGTGTTAGATATTGTAGACCTCCAATCATTGATCTATACTTAGTCTGAACAACACTCTGAGTCTCACCATCACTAGTTAGTTTGTTTCCAATCACCATTGTGTTCCAACAGCTTTACAATCTTCCATTCCAAAAAATTTCAACATTTCCTTAAGATACTTGGTCTAAGATATAAAAATTTCATTCTTTCTCTGATTAATTTTCAAACCAAGAAAATATTTCATCTCACCAATCATAGACATTTCAAACTCATTCTACATTTCTTTAGCAAATTTCTTACTCATTTTGTCATTACCTCCAAAAATGATATCATCAACAAAAACTTCTATAATCAACATTCCATCTTCATCATCTCTTAAATACAAATTAATGTCTACATTACCTTTTCTGAAACCAAGACAAAGTAGATATTTGTCCAGTCTTGCATATCATGCCCTTGGTGCTTGTTTCAATCCATACATTGCCTTCTTTAATCTGAAAAGCATGTTTTCATCATCTCTCAAAGGAAAACCATCAGGTTTCTCAATGTATACCTCTTCCTCTAGAACACCATTTAGGAATGTTGACTTCACATCCATCTGATACACTTTAAAGTCTTTATGTGTAGCATAGGATAGAAATAGTCTCACAGCTTCCAATCTAGCAACAAGAGGAAATTTCTCCTCATGGTCTATACCTTCTTGTTGTGAGTAGCCTTTATAAACCAATATAGCCTTGTTTCTTACCACTATACCTTTCTCATTCATCTTGTTTCTAAAAATCCATTTAGTGCCAATCATATTTTTGTTCTTAGGTCTTGGAACCAATTGCCAAGTATTGTTCTTCTTAATCTTCTCAAGTTCTTCCATAGCTTTAGTCCAATATCCATCTCTACATGCTTCATCAGTAGTCTTTGGTTCAACTTGATAAGTCAAACAAATCTCTTCTCTAGCCTTAGATCTAGTCATTATAGCTTTACTTGTATCACCAATAATCTGATCTTTAGGATGGTTCTTCTTAACATACCTTGGTGTCTTTTGTGGCTTAGTATCTTCAATCTATTCATCTTTTCCTTCATTTTTAGTCATCAGAGGTTCATTCTCAATCATCAAAGGTTCTTTAGGTTATGTAGTAACCTCCTTTGTTTTAGTAATCCGATCACAGTCATACATTCTTTACTAAATTTGGAACTTTTCATCTATCTTCACATTGGCACTTTCAATCAAATTTCTTAATCTTAGATTAAAACATTTGTATGTTTTTCTTTTAGTATAATAACCAAGAAAGATTCCTTCATCACTTATAGCATCAAATTTTCCAATCTAATCATCTCTTCTGATATAACATTTACTTCCAAATATTCTAAAGTATTTCATAGTCGGTGTATGACCAAACCATATTTCATAAGGAGTCTTACTTTTACCTTCTCTAAATTGAATTTTGTTCAGTGTGTACACAACAGTCCCAACTACTTCTCTCCAGTGAACATGTGATACATTTCCTTCTAGCAACATAGTCCTTGCAGCATCTAGTATAGTTCTATTTCTTTTCTCTGCTATCCCATTCTATTGTGGAGTTCTAGGGGCTGAAGTCTATCTATGTATTCCATTCTCTTCGCAGTATGTATTGAATAGTACTAAAGTAAACTCTCCTCCTCTGTCTGATCTCAAACATTTCATCTTTAAACCAGATTCATTCTCAACTTTTTCCTTAAATATTTTGAATTTGTCAAATGTCTTTGATTTCTCTCTCATATATGTAACACACATCATTCTAGAAAATTCATCAAAAAAAATATAAAATACCTTTCACCATAGTATGATCTTGTTCTCATAGGACCACACAGACCTGTATGCACTAGATTCAATTTTCCTTTTGCCTAATAGGCATTTCTCTTGAAAATGCTTCTAGTTTGTTTCCCCATGACACATTCTCTACACATAGTGTTAGATTTCTTCACAATTCTAGGTAGAGCTCTTACTGCTTTTGTCATACTTGCCTTCACAATGTTATCAAAATTAACATGACAAAATCTTTTGTTCCATAACCAACTATCATCAACTTTAGCAATAAAACAAGTAGCTTCAGATATGTTAAGTTCAAATACATTACATATGGATTTAGAACCAGATGCTATCAAGTCTCCTATCTTACTCTTGATAGAACATTTCCCATTAATGAAATTCAGCTGATAACCCTTGTCCAATAGCTGTCCAACACTCAACAAGTTATGTTTAAGTCCATCAACAAGTAATACATTGTTAGTGTTATTCTTTCCATTTAAAGGAATAGATCCAACTCCAATAATAAGTTTAGGAGTATTGTCACCAAATCTGACAACACCACCATCATGTATCTTTAAACTCACAAACTTATTCCTATCTCCAGTCATATGGTGTGAACATCCACTATCTATAACCCATTCAGATTTCTTTTCAACTCGGGATAGGAGGGATTGTTCCTCATGCATAGGTGCGTCATCTTTAATAGAAATGAATCCAATCTCATCAAAGTTATCATCCTCATTATCAGATATTCCCTCACTAGCATAATAACATTCCTTATCTTTTTACAACTTAGACTTGAAAAACTTAGGTTTGTGCTTTGGGATTCTTGTAGGACATCTAGATGCAAAATGACCAATCTTATTACATGAAAAACATTTCAAAGGTAATTTTCCTTCAAATTTACCATTACCTCTCTTTTCTCTTCTAAAAATAAGTGCCACAACTTCATCTAGCTTTCTTTCTTCTTCCTATATCTATTCCCATTCATCAGCATAAACTCCAATTTCTTCTCTTATATCACTATTGCTTGCATTTCTAGATAAGGTCTTCTTGTTCTTGTGCATAGTTGCCTTGAATGCTGACTCTAACCTAGGTAAAGTGTCTCCCAATTCTACGGCCTTGAATGTAGTCAGCTTGCCAATCAACATTTCTCTAGTGAAGTTCAGTGCTAAAGGTATGATCTCCTCCAAAGCTTGTACTTTGGTTCTATATGAAGGTGTCAAAGATCTGAGAATATTTCCAATTACTTCTTCCTCACTGTAATTACCTCCAGATTTCCTAATACCAGTAACTACCTCAATAATTATCTATGTATATGCTCTAACATTCTCATCTTCTCTCATCTTTAGTTATTCCATCTTTGTTTTCCAATTCTGCAACTTCACTTGTTTTGTAAATTTGTCTCCAACATACAATGCTTCCAGTCTTGTCCAGTTGTCATGTGCAGAGTCCAAGTCCTTCACTTCAGTGAATTCTCCTTCAGATAGGGTGCTGATCAGAGATTCCCTTGCAATCATATTGTAGGAAAATAGTTTCTTTTCATCTTCAACAACCTTGTCTAGCTCATCTTCAGTCGCTATTGCTACATTCTTCTATGTGATCATCTAGTACTCAATTGCCAAACATAGCAAATGTGTTCTCATCTTGTTCTGCCAACTGTCAAATTGTTTAGGATCAAACTTAAGACTATCCTTGCTGTAGTAAGTCATCTTCAGGATCACCTCAAGCTATTAAAATTTCTCTCTGAGGACCAGTAGCTCTAATACCAATTGTTAGGAATAAGAGTCCACAAGACAACGGAGAGGGGGGTGAATCAGTTGTGCAATAGATTATTAAAATTTAAACTTTATGAACCACAACATAAAAAGTAAATAACACAGTAATTTCCAACACAATAACACAATGTTTGTTGTTGAGGAAACCCTATTAAAGGTAAAACCCCGGTGGTAATTAACACCCACAAAATAATATACTGAGAGTATAGTATCCTTGTTAAAAGATATTAGCCTTGTTAGGAGCTTGTTATTACATTACAGTACACAGTCCCTGTTAGGAGTCAATGAAAGTATTAGGCTCACTGCCAAGGCTCGCTTCCCAAAGAAGGTTAAATCCACCCTCAAGGATTCACAATCTGCATCAAGTGTATATAGAAAATACACAATCCAGTGAACTATCTAACAGCAAATATCTTTGCTTGGTTAGTTCCAATGAAGTACCAACTCTACTCTCTATCCAGTAGTCAAGCTTCACAGCTTCACAAATCTCTGCTCTTTTGTTTCTCTTCCACACTTTTCAAAAATGAAAATATCACTCTTATATACCCTCTTAAAATAACCCATTAGGTCAGCTAGTTAAGCTTTCCTAATACACAATTACCTAGGTTAGCCAATTAAGGCTTCCCACCATACAAATAATTACATAAGCCCTTGCTAAGATACACATGGTACCTATAAAAAGTATACAATATTTACAATTCATTACAAATACTTCTAGATCTGCAATCCATGCTCAAAATTAATTTCCACATGTTACAATTCTGAAGTCAGCCAGGAAATAAGTCTTCTCTAGAACAAACACCATAGTTGACATCATCAGTGGTGCAGAGAACCCTAGGGTTAGCTCAAAACCCTAGCCCCAACATTTTGATAACAGTTTTGATGCAAGACTTTCAACGAGCAAGTCATGTTTTGCATTGTCGCTCAGTCGCGGAGCCAGCAGCGAGCAGAAAGGTAATGCATCGCACACTCACGAGCTAGGAAAATAGTTCACTTATTAGTGAGAGAGTGCGCGATGAGGAACTAGTCGCTCAGTCGCAGATGGCTAGCAGGAAAAATAGTGCACGACAATGCGACGAGGAGCTCATCGCCCAGTTGCGAGTCAATTTGCAGTTAGAGAAAACCAAGTGCGACAGCGCGACGGTGAAATCAATCACTCAGTCGCAAGGCAAAGGTCAGCTCGAGAGGAGAAGGTGCGAGTACGCGACATGAGCTAATCGCTCAGTCGCAAAGAAAAGATTAGCTCAGATGAGCTCATCGCTTAGTCGCGAAAAAAATGGCAGCTCGGGTTATAGCGCGGCAAGTGCACGACTTGAGCTCATCGCTCAGTCGCAGGGACATAGCCAGCTCATGTAGAAGTGCAGTGAGTGTGCGACTAATGTGCGTCGCAGACTCACAGAGCAAGGAGTAGCTCATGGAGAAGCAGTGTGGGTGTGCGATTTGAGATCATCGCTTGGTCGCGATAGAAATAGTAGCTCGGGACAATGCATTGCGGGTGCGCGATAAGGAGTCATCGCTCAGTCGCGAGGTAAAATTCCAAACGGAGAAAGACATAGTGAGAGCGCGACGAGAAAGTAATCGCTCAGTCGCAGACTAAGACATAAAGAAGGATTTTCATTTCACAACTATGCGATGAAGAGCAGAACCAGTTGAATGATAAAGTGTGCTGACGTGTCGATAGGAGAAAGCGTTGAAAAGGTCATAACCGCCAAATCAGAAAGGAGAATGACATGAAGGAAAAGAGACTGTCCAGAATGTCGACCATGCAGAGAATAGATGACAGTTTGCAGAGAGCATGAAGAATAGAGAACAGCTGGAGAACTGAGATCGATAGGTAACCACTAGGGTTACAGAATCGAGGAGAAGCCAGAGATAAACAGAGAAGAAGAATCAGTGAGAAGGTTCAGTTGAGATAGTTCAGTTCAGTTCAGAGAAGTTAGTTAGTTGCAGAGAATAGACTAGCAGAGAGTTGTAATCTTCTGTATTATTAATAAAGAGAAGTTTGTCTGTACTTTACGTGTGCTTTTGTTCTGAGTAGCTTTCTGTAAAGTGTTATTTTGTTTCTGTTAGGTAATATGGGTGCTTCTTGACTCTGATAATCTGCTCAATGGATTGTGACAGTCAAGAAGCATCCACCTTGTACATTATGTTTGTTTTTGTATTTGTGTTAGATGAGAAGCTAGTCAAGTTTGTAAACAAGTCCTAGGCGAGCCTATGGTCCGGCTAGAGAACTTGTAGATGAGATAGATAAGTAAGAAGGTGCATGACTATAGGGAATTCAGTCATGAAGAGTAAGAGACAGTGAGGAGTAGAACATTTCGGTGGGTAGGGAACCTAGGATAGAAGGAACAGAATAGTCCTTCTGAGTAGGGTCTGAGAGTAGCCCTAAGAGACTCAAGGGTGAGTCTAGAGAGTCCTGAATTGAATAGGATTCCAGGT
>MU225686.1:699726-723998 GCA_018584345.1 Thuja plicata | reverse complement strand
AAATTTAATTTGTATTGGATCAACTTATTAAAATAATAATTAATCATTTTAAATGGATCCTTAGCATTAGTTGTTTAGGTTATTTTAAAATTGTGATATTTGTGAACTAATTTCATAGGGATTTTGGTCTAAAGTTCTGATTAGCCTATTAGAGAAGTGGATTTACTCTACCAATTCAAATGTATAGTTAATGTTAATTTAAATTTTATTATGATAAAAAGGAATATGTTACTCTTGTGTTCAAGGGGTTAGGGGTTATGTTAAATTTCAATTAGAAGTTAATTTAAATTTTGTATTAGAGGATAATTTAATTGTCTTATTAAAGGTTAATTTAAAGTTGTTTTGTTAGGGGATTGATGAATTAGGATTACATGTGTTTTCATAAAAGGGGAATAATTTTTTTAGAAATGATATTGGTAGGTTAGGAAATCAGATTTGATTTCTACTATTAGATTTTAATTAATAGTTGTTTGGTATAGTGAAATTGTTATTAAATTTTAAGCATGTCAATTGATAAATGTTTCATGTGTGTTTGTTTAAAAATGGAGTAGAATATTAATTTGACTAGGTTTTGAGCTAGTAGTTAATGTTGAAATAAAACTAGAACTAGATTTGAATGGATTAAGTTGTAATCTAGGTTAAGAGCTAAGTAAGCATTAGGTCAACCTAATTCAACATATGTTCATAACAACCAACTATCATCATGATACTAAACATAGTTAAACATGGAATCAGAGTTAGACCAGCCTGAGTTAAGCATTCATATAACCCATGGAACAAGTTGATGCCCCAATTTTGCATCTGTTTGTGGCATGACTCTAATTCAGTATGCATATATATCTTGTAACTCGAAGGTTAACTCTACCTTTCTATCACCTTTCCAACTCAACCATTGTTAGTTGTATGTACTTATGTGTTTTAAGAAAAAAAATTGTGTGTGTGTTTTACCCTAGTTTTGGGCATGACAAAGTTCACATGACAGAACCTTCTATGCAAGAACCAACTATCCTCAACTCTAGCCACCAAAAAACTCTTTACATTAGTATTCAGATGGAATAAATTACCTCTTTTCTTCCTACTAGTTGCAATATGATCACATGATCCTCCAAGTTTCGTGCACACTCCTCCTTTGAACTCAATTCTATAACCTTTTTCATTCAACTAACCCACACTCAAAAAATTATGTTTTAGACCCTCTACAAATTAGACATCATAAACATTACTTTTACCCTTCAAATAAATTTTACCTTTCCCTTTAACCAAATAGGGTGTCCTGTTACCAAAAGTGACAACACTACCATCAAATTCATCAAGCTTGATGAACTCACTTTTGTCACTGTTCATGTGATGAGAGAAGTCATTGTCAATGACCCACTCATTGGCTTTGTCCATGTGAGAGGCTAAGGCCATTTTACCTTTTGCAGTATCCTCTTTTATTGCAACAAATACTATCTCCTCTTCTCCATTGTCTTCTTACTCCTCATTGGTCACACCTTCATCTACAACAACATAACACTTCTTCTTTCCTTTTCCTTTGAATCTCCTAATCTTATCCTTTTGTTCATCATTAGGATACCTAGAATCAATATGTCCAATCTTATTATATGAAAATCACTTTAAAGGTAACTTTCCTTTGTACTTACCGATTCCTCTAGGTAATATCCTTGTAAGTAAGGCTTCAAGGTCTTCTTTCTTTTTTCTTCATAGATAGATTCAAGATCCATGGAATAATTCTCATGACTTATACATTTTCCCTTCTCTGATTCTAATGACAAAGAGGCTTTAAAAGAAGCTTCAACTTTATGTATACTATTATCATAGTTACTTAATTCAAAATAAGTGAGCTTACCAATCAATCAATCAAGAGAAATAGTATCAAATGTCCTCAATTCTTGTATAGAAGGTCTCTAATGGTAGAAGCAAGTAGAAAATCTCTCAACATTTTACTTACCACATCATTTTCTTCAATGTAGCCACCGATAGCTTTAATAACACAAACTACTTCCTTTATCCTTTTTCCATATTGAGAAATGTTATCACCTTCCACCATTTTCATATCATCATATTTTCCCTTCAAGTTGTCTACCCTATACTTTTGCACATGTCTGTCTCCACTATATATTAGCTTTAACTTTTCCCAAACCTAATAAGAAGTCTCAAGTCCATGAATGTCAACATACTCTGTATCAGATAAGGTAATTACAATTTTTTTCTCATTCTTTCATGTTCCCATGTGCCTCCTTTCATTGATCTACATTAAGAGGCCCATTAGGAGCCACATATCTATGCTCCACATGATTCTAGAACTATGTTCCCATGCCCTTTAGGTATGTCTTCATACTATCACTCCATATTGTGTAGTTTTGTCTTTTAAAATTAGAACATTCCTTATTCATCGTTAGATATTTTCCTCAATATTTTAAGCTTAACACAAAGAGGACCTAGGCTCTGATAACAATTTTTAATACTATAAGGTCCAAGATTACTGAGATGGGGGGTGAAATAGTAATCTATCAGATCTGAAACTTTTTACTATTCATTAAACACCATAAACCACATTCATCAACTTTAAACCATGTGAATGCAATAAAGAAAGTAACCAAATAATCATCTACACATGTCGTAAAGTGACACCAATATTTTTATCGTGGAAGCCCTAACTAAGGGTAAAAACCATGATGGGGATTAGTACCCACAAATATTTTCACTTTTCTGAAATGCACCCTTTTAAATGCCTAGCCTTTAGGAGCTTACAACGATGCCCTATTAGGAGCATACCCTATTAGGAATCACTCAGTTAAAGGATTTACCTTTAGCCCTGTTAGGAGTAGCCTAGTTAAAGGATTTCATACCATAGCTAAAGAGCCTCCTTGTTGAAGGATTTACAAATCAGACCTGTTAAAGTCTACCTGGTTAAGGGATTTTCTTACAGAAACTATTAGGAATCAACAAGTACAGTTATTTGGTTATAGCACACCTCCTCTACTTTTTTAGATCTAATTAAGCACAATAATCCTACTTCTTACATGAATATTCTCTCTTAACTCGACCACACCTTGGCATCCCTGATCTGCCTTTGCATAAAGAAATGATTTACATATATATACACTACATGATCATTATGGAATTTAACCACCTTAAAAAACATATTATCATCTTTCTCACTCAATTATCAAACCCTAAAATGTGTTACCAATCTAGAAAATTCAATTACAATTTTTGGTTGACCTCAAGATTCAATGTACATCGATTTAAATCAAAATAGACAAACTTTATTTTACTTCTTCAACACGCTACCAAACCTTGATTAACTCCAACAACTCAATCAATAAAATAATATTTAATCATTACAAATATGTTATTCCATGTCACCTTGTACCTATATCATATAAATATCCAATGAAACCAATAACATCACCACCACTCACTGATTTAACATCAATTTCTCAAAACATGTTCAAACAATTTCCTAAGTTGCACAAAATAATCTTTTGTCAATATCAACTATACATTTTAGTACTCCAATCCTTTGCGAACATAGGATCTACAAAATATATTAGTCAAGATAAATATATCATGACCACAACACTTGAATCCATAATGATTTGATAAAATAAGAAAATCATTCACTGTTAATCATTGTTTGTCTGGTTTCCCTTGAATCAATAATAACTTTCTCTATTTTTGTTTTCAACCTACATGATCATATAAAATACATCTAGAGACATACCTCAGTCCGCAAATTCCAATTCCTACCACAACACATAATTCATCTATAGTCATTCTTGGCAACACATCAGGAACACAGTCAACAAACACAACACCAAGTTGACATCAATGACAACACAATAATTGATCTTCATGTCATCAAACCTATACCAATAAACACTCAACAATATCTTCATTATTTATGCCAATAGGCTCACTACTGGTGTGGCTCACTACCAGTCTTCTTACTTTGATTGGGCACACTACCCTAATACAAAAATAGCAAATATTGTTAGATATATGAATTTGAACTATTGAGAATGCATCTAAAAATCCATATAATGCATTTCTCGGTGTAATACAATTCATCTCCTTATGTAGATACAAAAATTAAATAATAATTCAAAGATAAAAATCTTCATATTTAATCAACATCAACCTAAATACCATTGATCTCTTCTCTATCAAATTGTTAAGGTTGTTGTATTTATATACTATTATCTATATATATATTCTATGTCAGATGAGACCAAAAATAAAACATGTGAACTTTTGTAATACAAAATTATTGTTGTCCAAACCAAAAAATAATAATTTTATCATATGAGTAACATGAGTTTGGACCCAACAGTTCGTGCACTACATGCCAAACATAAATTACCGCAAATAATGTTGCTAGATCCTCTATCAATGATCGTTGTTAGTGCCTGCTATCGGTGAACACTAAACCAATACTGACATATCTAGAATTATACATCAATAACAACCAAAAAGTGGGATAGTCTGACAAAGGTGATATAGTGTGATTATATTTCGATGTATATCTGATAGTGGTGTGTAAGAAGAAGAAAGTTAACTGAATATTTTTTGTGGTCTTACATACTGTGTTGTAGAGGTTTGGTATATATTGGAAGAAGATCTATATTGAATTTTCTACTATTGGTAAATACTATGCTATGAACTAGAAATGTTTCATGCATAGGAAGATGCAACTCTATCTATTCACATTTTGTCGGTACATCTTTTGGTATTGGTAGTGAGCCTACATGTATTGGTAGTGAGCCTACTTGTTTGGGTTTCAATGTAAATTTTGATGTTCATTGTGTTGATGGTTTTGTGCTTTAATGTTTATATCTATTATAATTTTTTTACAATTTTAATTAATTACTAGTTCATTAAAATTTTAATGAATTGTTTGTAAATAACTTATTCACCTCCCCCCTCAATTATTTTGCCTATTCAACATAAACATTCTCCTATTTTTCTTGATCCATATACTCCAAATAATAATGACAAGGGAAACCTGGCAAATGAACCTCAACCCATGGCTATATGTATTCAAAATCCAACCATCTAAGAGCATAGGAATATCCTGTCAAATATCCCAAACCAATCTCCATCTATGTAGAAAAGAGAACCAAATCTAGCTAGAAAAAATATAATGGATAAAGAAATGATCATTTCATTCATAATCCTCATGACACATAACACACTTGGAAGGATCAATAAGACCCATCTTATATGGCTTGTCCTAAGTAATGGCCTTTCACTTCCACACAATCCATAGAAAATAATTATCCTTGGGCAGGCCAAGCTAATGCCAAATCCTCTTCATCATTCTAGAAGCCTAATTGTTACAAAATAGGTAGAGAAAGAACCCCTCACCATAACTTCTCCACTCCTTTTGGAACCCCAAACCATTATGTCTTATCCTCCAGTATCCATCAAAGTTCATCTATCTAATTCCCTTCTAACTAAATGACATATGTCACCAAATTCTAGAGAGGGGGGAACTAAGGGCCTCCAACTTCAATGTCCACTATTATCTAAAATACATATATACAAACCAAATCACCCATTCAAACTTAGGAATGCCTAATAAGAGTAAGAATACCAAGCATGAAAGACAATTCCAAACCTTGCAATGAAAAATCCCTCCGAAACTTAGTCTTATGACCATCCCCAAACATCCATTTAATTTCGAAAGCAGTGAGGCCAACATAGATTCTAAGAAAGATCCAAGTATGTTAACCATGGGGGAGCCACACCTTGATAGTATAATATAATTTATTACTATTAAAATATAAATAAGAATTATATATTATATTTTAATTATTAATACATTCTTATTATTATATCATCATATTTTAATATTTTTTAATTGTATTATAATATTTTAAATTATAATATAATTAATATTATTATATTATCTTTATTATAATACACATATATAATTAATATATTATATTATAATATCATCCTGTCATTATTCTTATTATTATAGACAACTAAAACTACTAATGTAGTTAAGGTAAGAGGGTCTAAGAAAATGAACAGTCAAACCTTGCAGGAAGAGTTACATACCTAAAACTCAAAGATTTCAAGAAGTAAATACACAAATCTAGAGTATAGAAAACATGTGCAACCTTTTCATTAACATGTAAAATGATTACAAAGCTTTGAAATAGCAATCAACATACCCAACTCAAATGCCAGGCAATTATTACAAAGAAACCCATTTATCCATCCTGACCTATGACTACAAAACAACCTCCTTCCAACCCTAGCTTAGTACCTTCAACCTCCTTAAACAAGAACCAAGACCCAACTTAAATACATGACCATGACCTAATAGGTTGGCCTCAATATTACATGTCAGAAGAGAAACAAAATGTGTTACCAACTAACTCCCAGTCGGTCTCTAACCTAAGATATTTAACCAATGAATAAATCACAAGGAGCAATCATTCAAAAATTTCAGCCAAACATGAATTCACATAGGAAAATGAGCCATAAGAACCATTGAGAAATTAAATCCAACCAACAATTCAAACATTGATGGGTTCGCGAACATGAAGAACATATTCTAAACACATCCAAAGAATCCAGTATAAATTTAGGTGTGATACTCCAAATGAGTTGCGATCATAGTAAATGATTCATAATGATCTCTACAATAAGAATCCATGACCACATCCTCCAAGGATCTTTATATCTTGACCACAACAATAAACACAACAACCAGTGAACAAGAATAGAAAGACTCAGATGTTTTTGGTTGATGCAAAATTGTAATGAACCCAAGATGCTCTTGCATTAGACACCTAGGGTTATTTCTAAAGTGAGCCTCTCACTTTGCTAAGATAAAGGAAAACCAAATAAGTTTAACTCCACCTAATAAATTCATCGAGAATCCTCAACCGATCTATTCTTCAACTTAACAAGATATTCCTCATATTGCTTTCCTCTAGTGCTTCAACCAATTCTTCTATCGAAGATCTATTAAAACTCCTCCTTCTACTTCGTAGGATACTATAATTCAGTCTCTAATCCATCTCCCTCACTGCTATCAATTTCATGATATTCATAGAAGTATTATATGCTGAATATACTTGATATGTCCATGTCCTTAGATAACTCAACTTCATAAGCATTCCCTAAATCAAAATTTCTCATAATCCTAAGAGGTTCAAACTTCTTCATCTTCAAATTACTATAGGTACCAACTAGAAATATACCTTTTCTAAGAAAAACCATCACTTAATCACCAATTTTAAACTCCTTATGTTTCATCTTTATATCAGCTCTCTCCTTATACTTATCATTCATTCCTTCCAAATGTTTCTTAACTCTATCATGCAAATCCTTTGTATGATTGATAAATTGTTCTGCTTCAACACTCCTCTTTTCTCCAACACTAATATCCCTCAATTATATTACTCCTTTGGGATGTAAATCATAAAAAATCTCTAAAGGTGTTCTCCCAATAATCCTATTCATTGAATTATTATAATAAAAATATACTTGTGCCAAAACAAAATCCCAATTACCTACCTTATCACCAACTAAGCATCTCAGTAGATTACCCAAACTCATATTAAAAAATTATGTCTATCCATCATTTTTTGGGTAAAATGTAGAACTAAACTTCAATTATGTGTTAATCTTCCTCCAAAGTGTCCTCCAAAAATATCTAAGAAAGTTAGTATCCCTATCTGAAACAATGCTCTTAGGCAACCCCTGCAATTTGAAAATGTCCTTGAAAATAAATCAGTTATATGTACTGCATCTTATGTCTTCTTAAAAGGAATTAAATGAGCCATCTTTGAAAACCTATCAAGCACTACAAATACTAAATCATTACCTCTTTGATTCTTTGGAAAACCAAGAAAACAATCCATGGTAATATCCTCCCAAGGCTTCTCTAGTGTAGGTAATGGTGTATACAATCTATTATTTTGACTATTCCCTTTATCAACCTAAAAAATCCAACACTTCTAAATGAAATTCCTAACATCCTATAAATCTCTAGCCAATAATACCACTCCTTGATAACTACCACTATCTTATCAATCCCAAAGTGTCTATCTAATGCTCCATGATGTTTCTCCTTAATAAAATTGTCCCTCATAGAACATCTTGGTATACACAATTGAACTCCATTGAACAAAAATCCATCTTGTAGGAAATAATCTACTCCTATCGATAACCAAAGGTTCCCTACAATCTTTCCAAGGTTCATAAATATCAAGATCATCCTTATACAAAGTCTTCAATTCATCAAATCCAAGCACAATCACCTTCATCTTTGTCATAAGATTCCTTCTTCTACTCAAAGAATCATCAACTTTCTTAGACTTACCACTCCTAGGCATCAACACAAATGAGTAACTCTATAAGAATTCAACCCATCTCATATGTATCTAATTCAACTTAGTCCAACTATGTAAATACTATAAATCTTGATGATTAGTATACAATAAAAACTCCTTATGCAATAAGTAATGTTTCCACTTCTTCAAATCTTGAACAATAGCATAAAATTATTTATCATAAACAAAATACTTTCTCCTTTTATCTTTCAATTTTTCACTAAAGTAAGCAATTGGTCTACCTTCTTGACTTAGTAATTCTCCGATTTCACTTCCACTAGCATCACAGTCTACTTGAAATGCCTTACTAGAATCTAGTAGTTCTTACATAGGTTGTTCAGTTACCTTTTTCTTCAACAAATTGAATATTATGTGTGCTCCATAGGTCCATTTTAATTCCTTATTATCTCCCCTCATTGTCTTAGTTATAGCATTAAAACCATAACTAAAATTTCTAATTAACTACCTATAAAAACTTGCCAAGCCATGAAATGATCTTACCTCACTAACACTTTTAGGTTTAGGCCATTCAACAATTCCTCTAGCTTTCTCAAGATCTATCTTCAATCCTTCAACATAAATCACAAATCCAAGGTAGACAAGATCATTCTTCCTAAAAGTACATTTCTTCAAGTTTATCAGAAACTTAACCTCTCTTAATCTTTGCAATACTTGCCTTACATGTAATAGGTGTTCCTCTTGCATCTTACTCAAAAATTAGAATGTCATCCAAAAAACTATGACAAACTTACCCAAAAAATCCTTCAACACTACATTCATCAACCTCGTGAAAATACTTTATGCATTAGACAAACCAAAAGTCATTACTAACCACTCATACAAACCTTCTTTAGTCTTAAAATTAGTCTTTCATTCATCATCTTTTCTTATTCTAATATGATGATAACCACTCTTCAAATCAATATTTGTGAAATATACTTAGCTCCGCTCAAGCAATCAATAATGTCATCCATCCTAGGTAAAGGAAACTAGTACTTGATAGTGATCTTGTTTATTGCTCTAGAATAGGTACAAATCCTCCAATGTCCATCCTTCTTAGGTGCCAATAGTGCAGGTACTGCACAAGGACTCAAATGTTATCTAATTAATCATTTCTACAATAGCTCATGTACTTGTCTATTCAACTCCTCATTCTATGATAATGTCAACTGGTGAGATTCTTTATTAGGAAAAATTTCTCAAGGAATAAGATCCACGTAATGACTAATACTCCTAATTGGTGGAAAGCTATCAGGTACATTATCTAAAATCACATCTGCATACTCATCCATCATTTCCTTAATCTCTTCAAGGTATTCACCTCTCATATCCATATCTGCAGTCTTCTTTCGGAAAATAGAAAAAAAAACATTCTAATGTCTCATTCCTTCCATCAAACAAGAAAATTCTATCATTGGTATAAATTTATTATTTAAAAGGTTCCTCCAAATGTATCAATCTATGTTTCATACCATTAGCCGAAAAAGTATATGTATTTCTTCTCCCATCATGTATAGCTTGTCTATCATACTCCCATGGTCTACCCAACAAAACATGACATACATCCATAGGAATTATATCAAACAAGAATTCATCATCATATTTTCCTATTTTCAACTTAACCCAACATTGTTCACTTACCAACACCTTGTGATCATATTTTATCCATGCAATCTCATAGGGTTTAGAATTGTTCAATTTCTACAATTGCAACTTGTCTACCATTTTCTCAAATTCCGAATTCTCAGAACTACCACCATCAACAACAACTTTACATACTTTAACACCAAAAAGACATCTGGTTCAGAATAGGTTCTTGCTTTGCCAAGAGTTCTCCATCTTTTCATCATGGTACAAGGTTCTCCTCATGATCAATGTCTCTCCCTTTTTAGGATGATTATTGTTAATCGATTCAGAAGATCCTTCTTCTTCCACAAGAGACATCATTCTTCTAATTTCTATTCTTCTTTTAGATCCACCTTGTTTTCACTCAAAGGTCCTGTTGCCCAAATTTTCCATCCTATGCAATTTGGCCTAATATCCTTTGTTTCCTGCCCAAAAATGGCCTGCCCCTTTTTAAATTCATGCTTTTATGTCATATCGCGCAGTCGCGATTCATTTTTATCAAAGCCTTTAAGTTGCGCGACGAGTCAAAAAAAGAGTCATCGTGCAGTCATGATCTGCCTTCGTGTTGTTTTGTTCTGTGCGCGAGTGCGTGATGAGGTGTTTCAATGATGCATCACGCAGTCACAATGTCTATTTCATGTCAGGTTCCTAGCTCACGAGTTGGCGTCGAGAAAAGAGAAGGATGCATAACGCAGTCATCGAGCAGTTCAGAACAAAGAAAAGGAGCTCGCGAGTGTGCGACAAGCAGAAAGCAAGGCCTCGTTGCTCACTCGCCAAGCAATGAACATGAAAAGAAAATAGTCTGCGATGAGCTGGAGAAGGTGTTGTCGCGCAGTCGCCGAGCCATAAAGATCAAAGGAGAACAGAGTGCGACTAGGCGACTAAGAACTGATGGGCTCATCACTCACTTGCCGAGCGATAGGGACAATAAAAAAGGAATTTGTGGTTGTGCGATTGAAGAAGACAGATGCTCATCGCTCACTCGCGTAGAAGACAATATATGCAGGACCGAGATAATTTGCTCAGTTCACAAAATTTCCAAGGTTAATCAGAGCATTCTAATTACAAGAAATTATGCACAGAGCTAACGGTCGATCCCAGGATTAGATTTGTTTCAATATCGGCAGAAAAGGGAATAAAATTCAAGGTGCGACCGAGTAAAAGGAGGATACTTTTCAAAGAGGAGGAGTCAGATATTTTACAGAAGATCAGATTTTGAAAAGATCAGAGGTTGTAGTTGCTCAAGTCTACAGAAGAGTTATTGTATTTCAAAGACTTTTGTTACTCTTCTAGAGGGATAGGACCGTTTCTGTAGAAGAGCATTTATGTTGATATTTTGAAGGGATGAATTTCAGAGGCTAAGCGGTGGCTAGATAGGTAAAAGATCTAATCAGGAAGTTATTGCTCTCCAAAAATGCAGTTGGCTTTGAAAATTGTATAAGTATGAGTTGAGGACTCATTTTTAAAACTAGTTCTGATTATGTAGGAGGCATGCTTTGTGACATTTTCTTTGTCCTTGGTATATTTTGTGCATGAGTCTGTAACTCATTGTGAGAAATAATATGTAGAGTTTCAGTTCTTGGATCAATTTGTTGAATTGTGTTAGCCTTGTCTCTTTTCTGCTTGTTTGTATGTGTTTTTAGATGGTTGATGGATTAACTGTGAATGATTTTATTCCTCTTAATCAGTCCCTTCATAACATCTACTTGCAGAAGAGTATGTCTTCTTGCAAGTTGTAACTAGTGTTTCACTGTTTGAGCTGTTAACTATGAATTCTTTCCCCTTAACTGGTTAAATCATGACCTTGTTATGAAATATTTATGCATGCCTATACAAGATATTTGTGTTTTACTTCCAATTCAGAGTTAGTTGACCCAGGGCTTAATCCTGTGTGTGTTATGTTTTCATGTAAAATTTGGTGCATCACCTAGTAGGTAGTTTGCTTTTAGTTATTTCCCTTCTCATGCAATCCTTCTCCCCCTTTTCCCCTCAAGTTTTACTTTCCTATTTAGAAGAAAATTAAGGTGATTATCCTAGAGGAACCAGCCTAGAATCTGGAGGTCTCATCTCAGTTAGCATAGGTCCCACAACCTGGAGATGATTCCCTTGTTATACTGGATTATCAAGACCAAGAGAGCTTGAGATCAGAGGCACAAATTCAGTGTATAACATTTCTGGCACGCCCAGTGGGACCAAAGAGCTATTTTCAAGCTCTTTTGAGAAGACATTCTGCTGCTGTTTAGTGTGGACAGCAGTAATTTCTGCCTTTGGAGGCAAGAAGATAGCACATCTGGCGACTCTGGAGAAATTTTTCACTGGTTTCAAGAAGACTCAATTGCTGGTATGAAAAATGAAATCTAGTTCTTCCTTATTTTTATGAGAAAATGGCTTATCATCCCCCATTTCATAAGGGTTTTGCATTTTTGCCATCTAGTCAGCCCTACCAGCCATACCAGAATGACTATATTATTGGTTTTACTCAAAATAACCCTATAGCAGTAAGTAGCCAACAAATCCCATATGCATACCACCCACCCACCCCTGCTCAGGTTCCTTGGCAGCATGTTTATCAACAACCACAAGATAGTTATCATGATTGTTTGAAAAATCACCCCAAACCTATTACAAACATAAGTCTAGGTGATTTATTGGCAGACTTTCAATCACAGATGAGGGCCTTGGATCAAGAACAGGAGTACTACATGCATCAAGAGGAGCTATCGTATCAAGCTCACATACACCAACAAGAGATGGAGGCTCAAAGAAATGATGAGGAGTTGCTTGCTAGGCAAGTTGTAGTCAAAGAGGAGCAGATGAGATTGTTGTGTGTACAGTTAAAAGAGCTAGAGGCTCAAGAAAACTCCTGTGTTCTAGTTCAGCCTCTTGTGATGGAGTTACTAAGCCTGTAATTCCAAGTTTTAGGACAGAGGCTTCTTTTCAATCCCCAACTCAACCTTCAAAGCCAAAGGTTCCAAGTTTTAGGGGTCATAGTCGTGCAAATCCCATAGAAAATCCCCTACAGGAACCTTTGATTGAGCATAAACAACCAAGTCACCTCATTAGTTCCCCTATTTAGTCATGTCAGGAACCTGTCAATAATCAAAATATCCAGCAGATATTGCAGCCTTCATGGACCAAGTATGACTTTGAAATGCCGAACCTTGTAAATAGTACCCCCTGTGAGCCAGTCCAAGGTCAAGAGGCTCTAGTTGGTAAGCAACAAATGATTGATGAGCAGCAAATGAGACAATTCCAAGAAGATATCAATCACAGAGCTAGCATCTAGATAGCAAGGCTGAAATCACAAATTGTTGAATAGGAGGCTCTTAGGCCTAAGATCCCGAGTTGGAGGACCCATTTTTCTAAACCTTCTATGTCCACCCCTGAGCCCTCTCAATTTCATATCACAAGTTTCAAGGCAAAAAGTTCCTTTCAAGAGCTTGTGCTTGAGATTCAGCCTACCACTCTGCAAGAGCAACCTATTCAAAGGGGTTGTTTATCCCAGGAGGCCCCTCTGGTCTCTCAAGATGATCAAATATGGAGGACACCCCAATGGACTCTGCCTCCTGGCTATCAGATGCCAAGTATTTTCAAGGATACTACTCTAGTATCTGGGTAGGGACCTATGGCAAATGAGCTTTCATGTGATGAGGAGAAGGAATATGAGGTATCACTGCAGAGTGATGACTGTGATGAGGAGGGACAACCAGTTATGGAGGAAGAGATGGATGCCTATCCTGTGCTCTTGGTTGATTTTTTCGATGAGCTTCCCCTCTTTGTTGATGATGAAGAAGAGACCATACCATCACCTATGGGTGAGGATCAATCAGAACAAGAGGTTCACTATCAACAGGGGGTTGATCCACAAAAGGATGATGTGTTTTTGTTTGATGAGCTCCCTGATTTTGTTGAGCAAGAGGAGGAGGATGTGGTTATAACCACATCAGAAGAAGTAAGGAAGCCCATACAAGAGCCCCTGTATGAGCATGATCAACTAGCCCACTTTATTGACTCTCAGTCAGAGAAGTGTAATGCAGCTGAGTCAGATGAGCAAGATACCAATTTGCCATGGCAGCCCTCATGGACTAAGCACCAAATGCCAAATCTTATCAAGGTGGTTACATGTGAGTCATCTCTAGATCAGGGAGATGAGAAGGAGGTTTTTTGCTCAAATCTAATAGAGCAAGAAGTATTGGATTTAGTTGCAGATATTCCTGTATATTCTAAGATGGATAGTCAACAAATTGCATCTCCAGCTACAGGAGACTCTTTTGACTGACAAGAGGTGGTTATACTTATCTTTGAGGAGTTACCCTCTTTTGTAAATCAAGAGAAAGAAGAAGAGATTTTGATCACTTCGGTACAACAGGGTGTCCATGATCAAGAAACTAACCAAAGCTTAGAGAGTTGTTTTGACGACATTATTGCAGATTTCTGTGAGAAGCTTGAGAGGGAAGAATTTGTGCCTATTCAAGTGTTCTCTATTGTGGAGGATATTCTTTCTAATGATTATGTGCAGGACTGCAAGTGGGAACCAAGTGCTCTAGATTCCCAGGTGTTCAGTAGTTTTGATGAATTCCTAGCTGATTCGATAGAATATGATGATGTTTTGACCATGAAGGAGGAGCTCACATGGCTGCTAATGATGCAGGACAACCATAAAGAACTAGAGGGAAGTGAAGAATCCAGCAGCATAAAGCCAAAGTTTATCATCTCTACAGGTTGCCCAATTAGGCATCTTTCTAGAAAAGGGCCTATTCCTAAGATTCCAATTATAGAGCAACAGATCCAGCATGATTATCCACCTCAAATCTGCATTGATATTGATTAAATCTAGGAGGTATGTGATCCGGTCTTTCACTTTCAGGATATGCTTCAAGAGTTTCAGATCCTTCAAGTTGTATTGCATATTTTTTCAGTTTCCTATATGCATGCATCTCATCCACTGTTGGTAAGGAAAGGAAAATATTTCTCACAACCAATGAATGGTTTTGTTTGACCAGCTTCTGCACTGGTTAGTTTAGTTTTAGGTTAGGTTTCCCTTTTTCCAATTTTTAGAGTAGTTTCCTGCTTTTCAAGAAGTGCCTGTGCACAAGTTTCTGTCGCTGTCAAAGTTTTGTGCTCCAGAAATGACTCCATGCCCAATGGATATGTCAAGGCCACTGGTTTTCATGTCTAGCAGGCTGACATCCCACAGAAGTCGCCAAAATGTTGCCCAAATTTTCCATCCTGTGCAATTTGGCCTAATATCCTATGTTTCCCGCCCAAATATGGCCTGCCCCTTTTTAAATTCATGCTTTTATGTCATCTCACGCAGTTGTGATTTATTTTTATCAAAGCCTTTAAGTTGTGGGACTGCACGATGAGTCAAAAATAGATTCATCGTGCAGTCATGATCTGCCTTCGTGTTGTTTTGTTTTGTGTGTGAGTGCATGATGAGGTGTTTCAATGATGCATCGCGTAGTCGCAATGTCTGTTTCATGTCAGGTTCCTAGCTCGTGAGTTGGCGTCGAGCAAAGAGAAGGATGCATTGCATAGTCACCGAGCAGTTCAGAAGAAAGAAAAGGAGCTCGCGAGTGCGTGATGAGTAGAAAGAAAGGCCTCGTCACTCACTCGCCGAGCAATGAACATGAAAAGAAAATAGTCTGCGGGTCTGCGACGAGCTAGAGAAGGTGTTGTCACGCAGTTGCCGAGCCATAAAGATCAAAGGAGAGCAGAGTGCGACTAGGTGACTAAGAACTGATGGGCTCATCACTCACTCACCGAGCGATAGGGACAATGAAAAAGTAATTTACGGCTGTGCGATTGAAGAAGATAGATGCTCGTCGCTCACTCGCGCAGAATATAGTATATGCAGGACTGAGATAATTTTCTTAGGTCACAGAATTTCCAAGGTTCATCAGAGCATTCTAATTACAATAAAATATGCATAGAGCTGACGGTCGATCCCAAGATTAGATTTGTTTCAATATTGGAAGAAAAGGGAAGAAAATTCAAGGTGCGACCGAGTAAAAGGAGGATACTTTTCAAAGGGTAGGAATCAGATATTTTACAGAAGATCAGATTTTGAAAAGATCAGAGGTTGTAGTTGCTCAAGTCTGCAGAACAATTATTGTATTTCAAAGACTTTTGTTACTCTTCTAGAGGGATAGGACCATTTCTGTAGAAGAGCATTTATGTTGATATTTTGAAGGGATGACTTTCAGAGGCTAAGCAGTGGCTAGATAGGTAAAAGATCTAATCAGGAAGTTATTACTCTCCAAAAATGTAGTTGGCTTTGAAAATTGTATAAGTATGAGTTGAGGACTCATTTTTAAAACTAGTTCTGATTATGTAGGAGGCATGCTTTGTGACATTTTCTTTGTCCTTGGTATATCTTGTGCATGAGTCTGTAACTCATTATGAGAAATAATATGCAGAGTTTCAATTCTTGGATCAATTTGTTGAATTGTGTTAGCCTTGTCTCTTTTCTTCTTGTTTGTATGTGTTTTTAGATTGTTGATGGATTAACTATGAATGATTTTATTCCTCTTAATTAGTCCCTTCATAACATCTACTTGCAGAAGAGTATGTCTGCTTGCAGGTTGTAACTAGTGTTTCACTGTTTGAGCTGTTAACTATGAAGTCTTTCCCCTTAACTGGTTCAATCATGACCTTGTTATGAAATATTTATGCATGTCTATACAAGAGATTTGTGTTTTACTTCCAATTCAGAGTTAGTTGACCCAGGGCTTAATCCTGTGTGTGTTATGTTTTCATGTCAAATTCGGTGCATCACCTAGTAGGTAGTTTGCTTTTAGTTATTTCCCTTCTCATGCAATCCTTCTCCCCCTTTTCCCCTCAAGTTTTACTTTCCTGTTTAGAAGCAAATTAAGGTGATTATCCAAGAGGAACCAGCCTAGAATCTAGAGGTCTCATCTTAGTTAGAATAGGTCCCACAACCTAGAGATGATTCCCTTGTTATACTGGATTATCAAGACCAAGAGAGCTTGAGATCAGAGGTGCAAATTTAGTGTATAACAGGTCCTATGAGCTTCTCCAACACACTTGAAACAAGTGTCCTCAAACACCCTTTTATCAAGGGAAGATAGAGGAGAAGTTTCCTGAAAGGAATTCTTATAGAGGAATTCCTATAAGCACCTCTATAAGAATTCCTTTTAGGAGTCTTCTCCTTTGTCTTCCCTTTATCAGAGTCACAACTAGATCTACCACCTCTACCTCTCTGGGTTATTCAACCTCTGCCTCTTTATCTTTTCTCTTTTCTTCTATTAAACTTGTCTTCATCCTTTAGGTCATACTGGTAAGCATCTTCCACATTACCAATATTAATCATACTGAGATCCTCTTGTATTGAAATCCTCAAACCATTAATGTATCTTACTACTCTCTCTAATTCATTCTCTTTAAAGGAAGATCTAATATCCAACTTGTAGAACTCCTCAATGTATTGTTTCACATTCACATCCTTTTGTCTCAAATTCTAAAATCTTCTGATCAATTTGACCTACTAATCAGATGGTAAGAAATTTTATTTCATCTTGTTCACCATCCTATCCCTACATTTTATCTTCACTTTTCCTCTACTCCTATAATTCTACAAATGATCCACCAAAGTGAAGCATGACCTCTTAACTTACTACAAACATACTTTACCTTATTGTCTTCATTAGTACCTTCAAAATGAAAATGATTGTCCATATCTTAGATCCAATCCAAAAACTCATCTACATACAGCTGACCATCATAATCTGGTGGTTTAAAATGTGGTTTGGTATTAACCCTAGTAAGAGCCCTAATAAACCTTTCTTCTCCTTGATCCACTTCAGGTTGTTCTTGGGATTCTCCTTAAACTTGTTCTTCAATTTCTTCTTTAGCATCACTTACTTCTTCAATATGTTGACCTCTCCTTTGGGCCATTTCAACCACTTCCAATCTAGCAGAAATTTGTCTCAACATTTCAACAACATTAGGGTCTACACCTCTTCCACCTCTAGCACCTCTCCTAGCCATCTCTAATGATTCCTCTGCAAATCTAGGTTATATCCTTACTCTTCTACCCCACAAAAAATGAGATTAGGAACCACACACTTAAAAGACAAGATCTGTTCCTCACAATTGAAAACCTTCACTCTAATACCACCTGTATAGCCAAGGTAAGAGTTTCCAAGAAAATGAACAGTCCAACCCTACAACAATAGTTACACAATAGAAACTCAAATATTGCAAGAAGTAAGTACATAGATCTAGGGTATGGAATACACATGCAACCTTTTTATTAATAGAAAAAAAAATTACAAAGCTGTGCAATAGCAGTCAACATGCCCAACTCAAATTCCAGGGACTTATTACAAAGAAACCTAATTATCCTTCTAGACCTAGGACTACAAAATAACATCATTTAAACCCTAGCTTAATACCTTCAACCTCCTTAAACAAGAACTAAGACCCAACTTAAATACATGACCATGACCTAACAGGTCAGCCTCAAGATTACATTTCACAAGAGAAATAAAATGTATTACCAACTAACTCTCAGTTGGCCTCTGACCTAAGATATTTAACCAATGAATAAATCACAAGGAGTGCTCATGCAAATAAGTTAGCCAAACCTGTAGTCACATAGGAAAATTAGCCATAATCATCTTCGAGCAAGGAAATCCAACCAATTATTCAAACATTGGCCAGTTCACAAACATGAAGAACACATTCTAAACACACCCAAAGAATCTAGCATTACTTTAGACGTGATATTTCAAATGCTTTGTGATCATAGGAAAATCTTCCTAATGATCTATATAACATGAATCTATGACCGAAACCTCCAAGGATCTGTAGAACTTGACCACAAAAAGTAACACAACAACTGCTAACCAAGAACATAAATACTTGGATATTTTTGGTTGATACAAGATTGCAATGAACCCAAGATGTGATTGCATCAAATACACTTAATTAAATAAATATTATTTATTGAATTAAATCATCATACTTTTCCTCTACTATTTAAAAAAATATGTTTATTTATATAACTAATTCATTAGCATTTTGTCTCTTATAATTAATAAATATTTATTCACTTAATCATCTAATTTTTTTTCTCTTTTCTACAACTAATTAAATCATTTTTTATTTTTTTATTTAATTCATTATCATTTTATTTCTAATCTTATTCTTCCATTACATTCATGTAGATCATAATCTAAATAAACATAGCCATGGGACAAATGTCACTCATCCCTTAAATCGCCTTTTTAAACATTTTTAGGTTCATTGAATTCAAAGTTGTAGTACCAAAGTCAACATTTCTACCTAACACTCACCTACCACTCAATCTTATCCCTTTAGTGAAATCAACCTCTTATTGTTTTTCACTCCCACCTACCCTCTTATCTTATTCATTCATCTTTTAACGATTTTATCTCCACCCTTTCCTCTCTTGAGGACTTCTATAAAATATATTTCCTTCAATTTGACCCATCATCGTGAGAATTGCAATTTTGGAGAAAAATTTATTACTTGTGATCTTGCATATGTATCATCATCTTTCATCATGTCTTCATCAATATCAATCAACCACACTCCATTAGTTTTATGTCATCTTGGGCATGTGTGGCATAACTAAGATAAAATGCCATTTATACAAGATCTTGAAGGATAGGAGAAAAATAGAGTCAAGAAAATCATGAATGTGTTGGTATAGCTTTGTTTATTATATTTTTTACTTCATTATTTAGAGACTTACTATACCATAAAAAATTTTTAGCACCCATAATTGGATTCTCTGTTAGGCCCTATTTTTTTTATTTGAGATGTAACGCCCCGCCAGGGAACCCAGGAGGACTAACCATCAAATCTCTAAAGATGAAGTTAAATTTTTTTTTTGAACTATTATAACGTGCATTACCAAAAGAGTCAATACACATATTCTCATAAAACATGAATTTATCATAACTAAATATTTCCTAGTCCTCATAGGTTCCCTAACACAACTACTCAAATAATATTGATTAATCTAATTACATTTAAGAGCTTCACAATAAATTACAATTCTAACATATTTATAACATTTATGAATAAATGATTACTGTCTCATGAACATGTTTCAATGATTATTCACCATAATTTAATTCACCAACACAATCCATTCTTCATAACTAATGAATGGAATTCATAAATTTGTAAACTATCTTATAAATTTAGTTTCATATAGACATTAGGGTAAAGATTATCAGTCATTATCGCATACCCCACCACCTAGATGTACATACTGCTAGATATATTTTAAGGCACCAACCAAAGTGTTCCTAGCTCATTCTTAATGTTAATCATGATTTAACAATATGTGAATCATTTTATTGAGTTACTATCACACGTTACACTAAACCAAAAATGTCTTGCACTTCTTTTCTATAAACTTCTCCTAATATTTGGCATCTCCTTTCTCAATTATACAACTATTCCACAATTTTAATTCCATTATCATTTATCATTTCCTATAGACCTTCTTATCTAAAAATAACATTTCTCTTTGACATAAAGAAAAGTTCATTCATAAACCAATCATTTCATAATATTCTTTTATAGTCAATTATATAAGAAAACTTACTGATCATATCAATATAAGCTAGGTCATTATTCACAAAACAAGAGAGAACTATAAGAATGAATTTTCATTCAACAGATCACTTACTTTATTACAAGATAGCATTAGAGGGAAACAAATGGCAAATTCCACATTATTTTAATATTTGTCACATATACAAGTAAGAGCATAAATTTTTCCTCCATTTCACCTAGAAATACCCATTCCCATTACATTGATTCACCCTTCATTTACATTACATTACATTACCCAACAAGGGCTTTCAATAAATAAATACATCAAAATTACAATTTCCTAAAGTACATGATGTAGTAGTAGAATCTTTGACAGCTTCCAAGCATGAAACCAAAGGCAAAGTCATCCATGCAACCATGAAGAGTACCTCAATAAGATTAACCACCCAACAATGTTGAACCATGTAGATCTACTCCCCCATCTAGGAGATAGAACCAAGGTCCACACAAGGCCCTAAGAAATCTAAGGCTTCACAAAACAATAACTTAAACAAATATAAGACATAACAAAATATCACTTAACTATACATAAGGGTTAGGTTTCTAGCATACCCCTAAGTGAGTGTCATCACATGTCTTGTTTATTGGGATCCTTCCTAGAAACCATGTAACCTCGGTCCCCTTTTATGAATAGGGATCCATCCTGGCAGTTACCCATGGTCCCAGTACTCCAACAGGACTATGTGGGAATTATTATGTCTTTCATTATCTTTTGAATCCCCCCTCCCAAGTTAATTTTATGGTTATTACTTGATTACAAAATCACCCATAGGATCTCCTAGAAACCACTTTGGGTCCCAACACCTATGGTGAGCCACTCACCTAGGGTACCTAGTCCCCTACCCAAAACATTACAAAAGAATTGCAATACTTCAAATACTTTATTTCAGAGGTTAGGACACTCTCTTGTGTACTTAGATCACCAAGATGAGTCCTAACCTTAACCATAAACAACATAAGAATAGTACAAGGATGTCACATAGTCAAAAAACCTTAAGTATAACATTGTGATCAAATTCAAGAAATAAAATGAACATAGAAGAAAATAATCCCAAATGAAATAAACTATCAAAAGGAAGGGTGATAAACTAACATCCTAAACCTTCAAAAACTCAACAATTTAAGTAGGACTTTAACCACTATCTTAACATAAAATCCACATAGAATTAAAATTCACACAACAAGACATAATCACTCCCAATAATAGATAGTGACAAACTCATCAAGCCAACATTAGATATAGATACTTAATTTCTAGATTCCATTACGAATGTTTTAAACTACCTTACTTATCTATAAATATGATCAATAATAGAACAAAAACAATAGAAACACATTCCTATAATAAATCACATAGAAAAAAGAAAATTATTTCTATTTTTAGACTCTACTTGGAGCCTTCTAGATAATTCCCTTGGAGTTAGAAAAATTCCATCAACCTTTAGGCCATCCAACTTCCTTCTTGTTTTCCTCCTAGATAGACCCACACAAAATGATCTAGAACTTTTGAACCGTGTCATATTTCTTTGATCGCTCTAGTGAGGAGTGACGCAATTGGGTTCTTACTGAAATATTATAAACTTAGTAAGATCCAACAGTTGGTTGGAGAGATATGGCCTCTACATAAGGACTATATTTTTCTTGTAACAACCATTTCTTCATTTTCTCAAAAAAATAAAAACACTATTCTCTTCCTCAATTCTTGATTAAATAACATCATTTCCACATTGCAAAGCTATTATAAGAATCTCCCAAAAACCAATTCTCTCTCCCATAAAATATTTACCTTATACATATAGACAACTATATGGTTTGAGGAGTTGCTTTATGGGAAGAAACGTCTCCAACTTCCATAGTTGGTTTTAAATTAAATCAATTATTCCCATGAATGATATGTCAAAACTTTAATTATTTATTAAGTTAAATAATATTATGAAGTACTCAAATATGTTGATGATAAGTAGATGATCAAGTAACACACATAGCCCAATGGTAACTATCTATCCTTACTCATAGGAGGTCTTGAGTTCGAATCTCCTAGGAAGATTGTTTTTCCAATTAGGCATAATGATATTAGTTCTTCTATTATTTTATTTTATTTTATATCTCAATACAATATTTACATCACAGTTCCAACTATAGATATACATATCTTTATACATACACAAATTTATTTATTTATATATGTAGGCATATATGTGTGCACCCACATATACATACATATACATATATTTAGTCATGCCATAAAATTATTTAAACACATAATATATCCATTCTATATACATCTATTAATTTATTTATCTAATAAAATAACCAAGAATCATATAAAAAACATAACTTTCAAGAATAAAAGAACATAGTCAACTGACCATAATATAAATCTCAAAACCATAGAAATAATAATACAACCCAGACCCAAATAGGGTGACTTCCTGAAAAAAAGGAACCTAAGTCAAAATGGTTCTACTTGGCCAAACATTGGTAATATCTCCATGACAACAACATTCAAGGATTTTAAAGTCATGCTCAGACCTGTGTGGCCAAGTGGAGTCGATGTTTGGTACCTGCATCCTACATCACCAAGTTCAGAAACATAAATATATACATATATGTGCAAGCAATGACAAACAAGGAGGGGGAGTGTGACATCGTGTGGATCTCCCACAGAAGTGACTATGACTGCCTCCCCTCATCCTATACACACACACACACACACACACACACCATACAATACTCATTATAAATCATGATTGAGTTAGTATTGTTAGCTCGACCATAATCTTAAAATAAAAATGAACTATTATCATTGATAATTTCATCATGTATATAAACCAAATTCCATTAAATATTTTAAGAATATAACTCATTCATATCATTTACAAATTATCATTAGGATATGAACCTATTATCCAACATATTTTGAAAACATCTCATCATCTAATTAAATAAGAGAAAGCATAGAGTTCAAGTATGATGTCACTAGGGTATAAGAACCTGTAATACAAAGTAATACTAATTAATTAAAAAATAAGGGTTATATTGAATCCATAATATGATCCATCAAGTGATTTGTGTTAATCCCTAATTAATAGTTATCATCACAATCATACATAAAAATATAAAAGAATGTTAATTATGATTATGTAAATCATAAAAAGAACCTAATCTTTATGGCAATTTGAAAAACATATATACACCATCCAGAACATAGTCATAAAAGTATCTTAATCAACTTAATCCATTCCAGTGTACTCAAACCATCAAAAAAGAAGTTCCTCAAACAAAAAACATATCAAATTGTTTCATAACATGATGTTCCTAAAATATCATGAACACATAGTTGGCATCACTACTCAAAGAGAAATATACATCAAACACTTACATGGAGATGAGATAGATTAGATTACTAACTTTAGTCAGAATCATTAATAGAGAATAAACATCTCAAGCTACCAACAAGCATAATCAGGTTTTTTGAGGGTTGGAGGGGCATTACACGAGATTTGATGTATGTTATGCTTGATCCTGTTGGAAATATTTAGGATTTAAGTGTTACTGATTCACCCCTCCCCTCTCAGTAACTCTGTTAATCCTGAATATTTCCAACAATTGGTATCAGAGCGTTGTTGGTTCTCAGAACAAAAGTTTGACAGCTTGAGAAAAGATCAA
>MU225686.1:658701-686055 GCA_018584345.1 Thuja plicata | reverse complement strand
TCCCTTCCCAAAGGGTGAGTAATGCCTCACTCCCATAAACAAGAACTCCCTCATTCAAGCAAAAATAAAACCATAAACATGAATTTCAAAACCCAAATCCCATCCCATACAAAATAATGATACAAACCACATTTTACATAAGCAAGAGAGAGAAAGAACAACATGCCAATCTAATGGATCAAATAAGAAAACTTCCATGGAAATTAGTAACCAACCTTTCAATTGTGTTATGGAAATGAAACTTGAGAAGAGCCCCAATTCCTTATCTTTCTCCTCCTTCCAAAAACCTAATTGTCTCTAAAATTAGAGAGTAGGTGAACACTCACTAAGTTTCCCCAAATCCTCTAAAAATGCCTCTAAAGTGTACTCAAGGATATCCATTAATGAGACATGCTCTCTAGTCCCTTAGTCTTACCTCTTGTCTCCCCTCTTAAATGTGAGTTTAGAATGGAGTGTGGGTCTAGTCAATGCATGTGGCTCTCTTCTATTTTCGCCACTTTTGAAAGGTAGGCATTATGGAGGGCCATAATGGTGATCTAGATTTACTCTATAGGTAAAAATTAGCCCTAATCCATAGTACCCCCTTAGGGTTAACTAATTTTAGCCAAAAATATACTCTAGGGTCACTTTTGACCCTTCCAAAGTACCCCTAAAGTTCAAATTCGAGTTTCAACTTGATGTGATCCCTACAAGAAATCTATATGTAAGTGGTATTAATATTGCACCCTATTAGGTTTGGTGATTCTTTCCCAAACCCTCATTTGACAAGCCATCATCCACATGGACAACACAAGTGTCAAGTGACACCAAGATAGAATACACATCACATTCACAATGACATGTCCAAACAACAACAACATGAGTAATAACTGATAACACACATTTAGATTACGTTTGCAACAAGGATCAAATTACAATGAGGTTTCAATCCCTTATTGGATTAAACCTTGGCTTACTCAATTCACATGTGTTTAGCCCCGATTCTCTGAATAATTCCATGGTTCTCTTTCCTGCACACTAAACTCGAGCATCAGTAGTCCAAGATAATAAAATCACATGCAATATATATATTTTCAATTTATAATTAGCAACATCAATTGATAGCATGATTACATTCGTAATTGCAAATTTTCATATAGAAAGGTTTCAAACATAAAATTTTCATAATCATCATGACATAACATCCATGAAATAATCAAGTCCCATCATGATTCAATATTCTCATCAGTTCACTTATCTAAACATATATAATCAAAACAACCATCTGATCTAGGTCTAATCCATATCAAAATGAAATCCACACAATATAATTATCATCATAACATAGTATCTCGAGTCTCTGTCAGGATAATCAAAAAGTGTATCAATGTATCAACACATAAAGTATCAAAGTGAAATCGAGTAGTAAGACTGTGATGGGTTGGGGTGAGGCCTCACAAATATTACTACCTCTTATCTTTCCTTTTCACCAAGTATCACCTTCATTTTGACTTTAGACATCACAAGCACAATTTTCTCACTTTTTGTTATCTTTTTGTCTTTGCCTCTCTTTGTAAATGAGGGTTGTCTAATAATTGATTTATTATTAGGATTTATCCTCCTTTGTAAAATTCAATTTTAGCCTTTTTTTTTCTTACATTCTTAGGGCTACTTGTGGCTTCAAGAGTTACTTTTAAGATATGTATTGATACATTCCCCTTGTTTTGTCCTAGTTCCACAATACATGTTTCCAATTATTACATGTTTTCTATTATTAACCTGGATAAATCCTCTAAGAATTCATATATGTCATTATTTTTAAGTCTCCGCAATTTATTTTACTTCTTTTGAATTTGACTCACCTTAATCCACATCAATTATGTGAGGTTCAGGTGCATGTCTCTAAAGACATTATATTTTTCCATTAGTATATGCAAGGAAAAACATCATAAACACCATTGGTTTATACTACACTGATAGACAAGGCACAACACTACCCGATGCCAAGGTTACTGATACTGCCAAGTACAAAGCATCCTGACAAACACTATTCAATGTTACCCGATGATAGAAAGGACAAAGGAACCCGAAGAGTAACCAACAGTGCAACCCAAAAAAAAAATCAAAGAGTGGAACCCGACAGATGAAGGGAACACGATAATCAGTTCAATGAAGGAACACTGATAGAATTTCAGTTCACACTAATGATCAAGAACCAACAGTCACTTAAATCCTGCAAAAAGTGGATCTGACTTTCCACATCAGATAAATCACTAAAGTTGTATATTTAGCTTCTTGATTTGTTTTAAATCTATTATGTGAGGAAAAAGCAATTTAATTATTATTTTTTTATCATTTTAACTGATTTAAAACATGCAAACTAAAGGTTCAAGGTCAAGTTGTATACCTTGGATCTAGAGTTAACATTGTAATGCGTGATTCTAAAGTAGGTCAAATACTTGTATAAATAGATGCTCAATAAATTATGAACATGTTGTTCAATGATGATTGTAGCACCTGAGAGAATCTAAGTATCAGACAATAGAATTCATGCAACAACATAGACAAAGATCAAATCAGTTGTCAAGAACAGAACAAAGGCTACCGACGAGAAAGAAAAGGTATTAATCAATCACTATAGGTGATATTCATATGATGTAATCTTTAATGGATCTATAATCAGAAATTATAGATTACATATAGTCAGGTCAAACATACTATATACATTCTAACAAGTAAGGTACACTTAAGAAATCCTTTCAAGGAAGGTGGACTTAACAGTCCTATTGTAAATCTCTTAACCGAGTGCACACTTCATTAGTGTTGCTAAACCTCTTAACAGAGTAGATCCTAACATGTCTCCACATTAATACTCCTTGTAGATCAAATCATCAGAAGTGACCAAATTTTAAGCCTTAACTGGCTCCCTTCCATTCTGCAGATAATGAAGTTTTGTGGTTGCCATCCCCACCGCAGTTTTTACTTCATAACAGGAGTTTTCTACGATATCATATATTGTGTTGTGTGTCTATTACTTTCATGAAAGTTTCTCTGAGTATTGAATACAATTAAGTTTATAAATTAATACTCCATGCATAAGAAATAACATCAGATATGGTCAGTAATACAGTAAAGATTGTTTACTAATGATGTAAGGCGAAAAGAGTTAAAAGTTCTAGAGCTACTGATTCACCCCTCCCCTCTTATTACTACTTCCCATTAATCCCAAAAATTGGTATCAAAGCTAAGTATCTTCTTGGAAAGTTTAAAGGCTTAAGAGAAAAGATCATACAATGGAGAAGTACAAACTTGACAAAAATATTGAGAAAAAAAGCTTGAAATTTAGATGTTCTATGAATAGTATAAAGAAGCTAGAATCAGTATGAGGCAGCTGCTGGATGAAAGAAAGAATATGGCTTCTCACCATAATGAGACAGATTATCATGAGGAAGAGATTCTATATTTCTTTAAGTCTTCAGGATCAAATACAAGCAAGGTATTAGATACATCAGAAGAAAGCATCACAAGCCTGACTGAAATCAATCTACATCTGGCTAGACAAGTCAAATCTCTGCAAATCTGTCAAGACACACAGATGGAAAGAATGATTGATGTTATGAACAATCCAAGGAAAGATGAACAAGAAAGAACTCTAGAAATTTATGATAGAAGAAAGATCACAAACAAGCTACAAGAAAAGGAGTCTGAGATACAAATACTTACATAACATCACCATGAGGTAACTAATCAGGTTATTCTTATGAGTCAGAAAGCAAACAAAATGAATGTGGAACTCACTAAAAGAATACAGATTATCAGTGAACTAAGAGAAGAGAATGAAAAACTAAAGCATGAGGCTATAATTCAACAACAACATAATGAAATGATTAAGAGAGCTAAAGAGAGCACAAAAAGGATGGATGAATTCTTGAATGCACAAAGAAGACACAACACCAACACTGGACTAAGGTACACAAAGCATGGAGAGTCATCAAATGAAGCTAATCCAAAATATGCCTACACTAATCCTAGACCAAGGAAGCTAACATGCAAGCACTATGGAAAGCAAGGCCACACCTCAAATGTCTGCAAGAGCAAAGAAAAAGGTATTCCTAAATCCACATTTACATTCATAGGACACTATTATAATTGCAGCAAGAAAGGACATAAAGCACATGAATGTAAATTAAAGGTGAAAGAACAAAAGAAGGAAACCTATATGGACAAGTATTGTCCCACCTGCAAAATGCATGGGCACACATCTCTTAAATGTAGGAAGAAGAAAATTTAAGCATGGAAACCCAAAAATGAAGAAAATGCATATAAACCAAGAAGAGTTGGTAATTCATATGTTTGGGACTACAATACATGGATAAACTGCACAACATGTGGTAGATATGGTCACACAACTACAAACTACATGAGAACATGGACCAAAAGGTCTAGAGGCTGGACCAACCCAGGAATGGCATGTTTGCACTGTCATAAGGTTGGACATCTAAAGAAGGATTGCAGAGACCAAATAACAGAAACCACCACTTCTACAAATGGTAACACCATTAAAGACATCAAGACAATGAGAAAGCAAATTTGGAGGAAAGATTCAACCCTTGAAGAAGCTAGACCAAGCAATGCAGTAGATGACACCTCATCCCATGGATCTGGTGACATCACCACCCTGTTAGAATGAATTTAGAATAACTGAGAGGGGATGGGTGAATCAGTTACCCTTAGGTGTAGATGTAGCAAATAAAAACTTTCTATATTTTAGATCTACTCGACAACAGTAGCATATGTCAACAACTTTAATCATGCAGTTTACTGTTTAATGTAATTAGCTTGTAGGAACATAACAGTAAAGAAAACCATAAGCACTCACACAAGTTGACACAAGTATTTAACATGGAAACCCAATATAGGAAAAACCACCAGTAACATGCTACCAAGTTTTCACTCTTCTGAAGTGAGCTCTATGAGGAGCCAACCCTGTTAAAGGTAACAATAACACACTGTTAGGTGTGACCTAGTTAAAGGATTTAATCACCCTATCAGGAGTGGCCTTGTTAGAGGACTTAGAACATTCCACTTGAATGTCACCTTGTTAGAGGATTTATACAAATGGTTGTTAGGTCAACCTTGTTAAAGGATTTTAACTGATATAATGGTTAGAAAGTAATCAGCAGTTGTGATATGATACATACAACTTACTTTGTAAATTCAAATCCAATTATAGCTCTGATGTTAACCTACTAGATAGCCTACATTGTCATTTCAACCTTCTGATCTACTTGGAAATATGTCAAGCAATCACACATGCAACTCTCTGCTTCTATATTCATCCTTTTCTGCTAGATCATGCCAAATAATAAATCAACTATGCAATCCTCTTGCATACACACATGTACTTCCACATTCAATAGCACACTTTAGCCTTGTCAATGAATAACCCCTTGAGGTTATCATATACCTCTCTGTCTAGGTCAGATAAATCTTTTTCCACCTAAACAAGATCGTAGATCTTAGGTTAGGTCAGATCCAATGGATCATTCCATCATTGCATTACATTGACTTCTCCAAAGTAGTCTCTAATTAAATATTGAAACCATGCATTAATTATGGTTACCCATACATTAAATGGTGTGGATCAATCTTTAATTAACATTACATATCCCAATAAAATTAACTAATTCAGCCAGAGATCTCAAATCTCATCATTAATCCAATTACTGTAAGTCAGCCAACATCACTATTTCCACTTGGCAATTTCATTGGTGCTCGGCATTGAACAACTTTTATCATCACAAACAAATTTTATCGGCATAAGAAAATTTTCTCGGCACAAGCAACTTTTCTCAGCACAAGCAACTTTGCTCGGCACAGAACAACTAGAAAAATTGTCTTCGAAAGATAAACAACTAATTACTTTGCCAGAGTGCTAACTGATCAAGTACCATTTTATTTTCCTTAACTCAACCATTCACTTGGTCTTCTTGTTAAATCTTCTTCATCAACAATAGATACGATACTCAAAAAGATAACAATAGTCTCACCAGTTAAGGTTGGACAACAATGACAAAATAAAAATTGCTTTCATTGTCACTTTCCAACACTCTCCCTCTTTGGCACTGATAGCAACAAAAAATATTAAAACAATGATTTAACAAGCATAGTTACCAACCAATCCAAAAAGTCACTTGTGTTCCTTGATATGAACGAATCTTCATTAATATCTTTAGCTTCATTCTGATTCTCATCTATAAAACATTTCTCCCTTTGTGTCTATAATCACACTATAATCATCTTTGTCTAATCATTTGTAGACTCTCTCTTAGTAGATAACCACTTAAATATTTTAAATAGTAACTTTTGCCTCTATGTAATCTTTCCCTTTTTGCAATCTTTCTTTGTAGGCAATCTCTTCCTCTTTTTCCTTTATATAATCTCTCCCTCTATATAGGTAATCTCTCCCTCTTCGACAACAATGCCAAAGACATTGATATCTTTATCATGTAGATCTTCAGTATCACGATGATCCTGTCATCTTCATTATGACTGATTTTATATTTTGTCCTTGTCCAACTTCACAACTTTAGTTAGCAACCTAAAGTGTGACTAATTGTGAATCAATATGTCAAGTATTCTTAATGTAATATTTGATGCAACAGTACCATACAGAACTTAATTAGCCTCAGTTAGGGGAATCACCCCCATTTTACCTCATAGATACTCATGAGCATCCTTGGGTAGTGCCTTTGTGAATATGTCTACTAATTGTTCTTTAGTGTTCACATAATCCAATCTCACTTCTTTATTTTGAACTAGCTCCCTCAAGTAATGATACTTGATAGCTWTATGCTTTGTCTTCGAGTGCATAATAGGATCTTTAGAAATATTAATGGCACTTGTGTTATCACAATATATGTCAACTGGGTCAGTGATTTCTTCCTTCATACCTTTTAGTAGTATCTTCAACCACACAATGTTAGAACAGTTGAGTATTGCTGCCACATACTCGACTTCAGCTGTAGATTGTGAGGTGCATTTCTATTTCTTGCTTGTCCATGAGATCAATATTTTTCCTAAAAGAAATGATCCACCAGTAGTTCTTTTCCTATCATCAACATTTCCAGCCAAATCAGAGTCAGTGTAAACTCTAATTTCAAACTTTTCATTCTTCTTGTAGTATAGACCATAGTCATAAGTTCCTTTCAAATATCTTAGAATTCTTTTTACTGCCATCATATGAGTTTCCTTGGGGTTAGCAGAAAACCTTGCAACAATTCCAATAGCTAGGGAAATATTAGGTCTACTGTGTATAACATACTGTAGTTTTCCAATCATTGATCTATAGAGTGTTTGGATCACTTCTTTTGTGTCATCATCTTTTGCCAGCTTCTATCTAGTAGCCATGGGTGTACTCACTGGTTTGGACTCTTCCATTCAAAAAAATTTTGGTATCTCTTTGATATATTTAGATTGAGTGATATAGATACCATTCTTCATTTGATAAATTTGTAAGCCAACAAAGAATTTTATTTCACCAAACATAGACATCTCAAACTCATTTTGCATCTCTATTGCAAATTTTTGGCATAACACATCTTTTCCACTAAATATGATGTCATCTACAAAAAATTCAGCTAATAATGTACCTGTGCTTTGCTCTCTCTTTAAGTACAGGTTTTTGTTGTCAGTGGTTCTTACAAATCCAATTTTGATCAGATAATTGTGCAATCTCTCATACCATGCTCTTGGCGCTTGCTTCAATCCATATAATGCTTTGTGTAGTTTGCAAACCATATCCCTTTTGTTTAGGTCAAAAAAACCATTAGCTTTCTCAATATACACTTCTTCTTCCAAGATACCATTGAGAAATACAGATTTCACATCCATCTGATAAACTTTGAATCCTTTATAGGCTACATATGCAAGTAAGGTTCCGACACCTTCCAATCTTGCAACTGGGGTGAATGTTTCATCGTAGCCAATTCCTTCCTCCTATGCATAACCCTTGCATACCAGTCTAACTTTGTTTCTTGTCACATCTCCATGTTCATTTAGCTTATTCCTAAATACCCACTTTGTACCAATTACATTTTTATCCTTCGGCCTTAGTACACATGTCCAAGTTTTGTTCTTCTCAATTTGTTCAATTTCCTCATTCATTGCTTGTATCCAATCTTCATTTTCTAAAGCATCTTTCATCGTTTTGGGCTCAAATTCACATAATAGACATGTGCCATTTTTCAACTTACTTCATTTCATAATAGCAGAATCCTTTGATCCAATGATTTGATCAGAATTGTGGTTTCTTCTCACATATTTTTCTAGAGTAGGCTTAGTCCTTTCTTTAGGTTCATTGTTTGTATTCAGTTCTGGTTGATTTTGTGACTCAGCATCTCCATCAGATAGCTCGGAATTCACTTCCAGTTGCTCAGAAACTCCACTCTGTGACTTGGCAGGTCATGTTGTTGTTCTACAGTAGTCTCAGGTAGTGAATTAGAATCTTCCTCATCTAGATATATGAATGATTTGTATCTTTCAGGCTCTTGTGTACTTTCAGCTTCATTTCTTTCTGCAAACTCATCAATTCTAACATTTGCAATTTCCACAACTTTGTTAGTATTAGAATTCAAACATTTGTATGCTTTGCTTTTCGTTGAATAAACAAGGAATATGTCTTCTTCACCTTTAGCATCAAGTTTTCCATTTCTGTTGTCTTTTAGTATAAAACATTTGCTTCCAAACACTTTAAAGTACTTTACACTAGGTGCATAACTATAACAGAGTTCATAAGGTGTAGCATTTGTACCTTTCTTGATTTGAACTCTATTCAGTGTATAGACTGTAGTACTTACAACTTCTTTCCAATATTTCTATGCAACATTTTTCTCCATCATTAGTGTTCTTGCATAGTCTATGATAGATTTGTTCCTTCGTTCAGCAATACCATTTTGTGGAGTCCTGGGTGTGGACATCTGTCTCTTTATGCCTCGGTCATTGTATAACCTGTTAAACTCATTATAAATAAACTCTCCACCTCTGTTAGATCTTAAGAATTTCAATTTTTTGCCTATTTTCTTTTCAACTTTAGCTAAGTACCATTTAAATAACAAGAATGCATCATATTTTTCCTTGATAAACATTACAGTCATCATCCTTGAATAATCATCAACAAATAGAATAAAGTATCTAGCACCACAATAACTTCTTTCTTCAATGGGACCACAGAGATCAGTATGAACTAATTCCAGAATTTCCTCTGAAATATGTGTTTTACTCTTGAAACTAGACTTAGTCATCTTTCCTAGTTGACATTATTTACACATAGAATTCTCAGGTTTCTCTAACTTAGGTAGCCCTCTAACCTTTTTCAATTTACTTATACTTACCAAGTTATCAAAGTTCACATGACATAACCTCTTATTCCATAACCAAACATCATTTTACTGTGCAAACAAACATGTTTCTTCAGATAAATCTAGATAAAATAAGTTACCTTTAGTCTGATCACCACTTCCAACTAATTCTCTAGTAGAATCATAGATCTTTTCTTTTATGTGATGGAATTCAACTTTGTAACCAGAAGTGTTCAGCTATGCAATACTCAACAAATTATATTTAAGATCATCAACACAATACATATTATCACATCTGATTTTGTCAATTAAATTAATCAATCCTTTACCTTTGATAAGACATGGTGCATCATTACCAAATTTTACATATCCTCCTTTGCATTGGTTTAGGGTTTCAAACTTATCTTTTTCACAAGTCATATGATGGGAACAACCACTATTAATGATCCATCGATCACTTTTACTCATATAAGAGATTAATGTAGTTTTCTCATCATCATCAAAATCTTCTTTCATTGAAACATAAACAACTTCTATATCATTGTCATCAAAATTTTACTCTAAACAACTTCTAAACAACTTCTTTTACTCTACCATAATACTGATTAACATTTTCACCTTCTTGCATTTTCATCTCATCAAACTCACCTCTTAGACTTTCTAATTTAGCTCTCAACACATTTGTGTCTCCACCATAGATATTTGCAAGTTTTTCCCACATTTTCTTTTCATTAATGCAGCTCTTTATATCATCAAACTCTGTATAGCTCAATGAGGAGGCTATCTCCAACATTGCTTGATTGTGCTCTTTCTTTTCTCTTAGTTGAGCATCTATGAGAGGAGTAGTAGGTGATACATAGTCATTTTAAATAATTCACTTAGCATCATCTCCAATACTAGCCAAATACAGTTTCATCAAACTCTGTCATGCAGGGAAGTTATCGTTGTAAACCTTAGGAACCTCCTTTTTATACATCTTGATCTTTTCGCTCCAAGTACCTTCAAACTATTTTTAGGAGACCAAATCTCTGATACCAATTGTTAGAATGATTTTAGAGTAACTGAGAGGGGAGGGGTGAATAAGTTATCCTTAGGTCTAGATGTAGCAAATAAAAACTTTCTATATTTCAGATCTACTCGGGAACAGTAGCATATGTCAACAACTTTAATCATGTAGTTTACTGTTTAATGTAATTATCTTGTAGGAACATAATAGTAAAGAAAACCATAAGAATTCACACAAGTTGACAAAAGTATTTAACGTGGAAACCCAATATGGGAAAAAACCACCAGTAACATGCTACCAAGTTTTCACTCTTCTCAAGAGAGCTCTATAAGGAGCCAACCTTGTTAAAGGTTACAATAACACATTGTTTGGTGTGACCTAGTTAAAGAATTTAATCACCCTATTAGGAGTGGCCTTGTTAGAGGACTTAGAACATTCCACCTGAATGTCACCTTGTTAGAGGATTTATACAAATGACTGTTAGGTCAACCTTGTTAAAGGATTTTAACTGATACAATGGTTAGAAAGTAATTAGTAGTTGTGATTTGATACATACAACTTAGTTTGCAAATTTAGATCCAATTACAACTCTGATGTTAACTTACTGGATATCCTGCATTGTCATTTCAACCTTCTGATTTTCCTAGAAATTTTTCAAGCAATCACACATGCAACTCTTTGCTTTTGTATTCAGCCTTTTCTGCTAGATCATGCCAAATAGTAAATCAACTATGCAATCCTCTTGCATACAAACATGTACTTCCACATTCAATAGCACACTAAGCAGCACACTTTATCCTTGTCAATGAATAACCCCTTGAGGTTATCATATACCTCTTTGTCTAGGTCAGATAAATCTTTTGCAGATCGTAGATCTTAGGTTAAGTCAAATCCAACAGATCATTCCATCATTGCATTACATTTACTTCTCCAAAGTAGTCTCTAATTAAATTTTGAAACCATGCATAAATTATAGCTACCCATACATTAAATGACATGGATCAATCTTTAATTAACATTACATATCCCAATAAAATTAACTAAGTCAGCCAGAGATCTCAAATCTCATCATTAATCCAATTACTGTAAGTCGGCCAACATCAGTGTTTCCACTCAGAAATTTCACTGGTGATCGGCATTGAACAACTTTTCTTGTCACAAAAAACTTTTCTTGGCATAAGCAACTTTTCTCAGCATAAGCAACTTTTCTTGGCACAAGCAACTTTGCTTAGTACAGAACAACCAGAAAATCTGTCTTTGAAAGATAAATAACTAATTGCTTTGCTAGAGTGCCAACTAATCAAGTACCCTTTTATTTTCCTTAACTCAACCCTTCACTTGGTCTTGTTGTTAAATATTCTTCATCAACAATAGATACAGTACTCAAATAGATAATAATAGTCTCACCAGTTAAGGTTTGACAGCAATGACAAAATAACAATTGCTTGCATTGTCACTTTCCAACACACCCCCGCCTAAAGATGAAAAAGTAAGTATGGAACTGCACTACACCAAGTCATATTTTGCATTAATTCCATTATAAAAATTTATAGATAGTCAAAATATCCATTGATAAAGATGCATATTATGTTACTTGTTACAATTATGAGAAATCAACCCTACCAGTAAAAACATACAGAAAATCGTTGGTGAATATAAAGGATGAGTTGTGTACACTTACCGAGAATTGTTGGTCAACACATAAAAAGGCTAAGTCACTAACATAATTAGACACCTATCGGTAAGGAAGAAAAGTCACAAAGTTGTCTTGACACAACACTAATATCCATCGGTGAAAGCAACAATCTTAACAGCCATCTTGAGAATCATGTCAACACCGACAATGTTATTTGATTGTCTTCGCAACGAACTCTGTCTTCATGAACCTATGATTTGTTGAGCATTTATGACAGACTTAGGGAAAAACTCTATAAATACTTGACGGAAGAACTTCATTTCTCACACACGATCTGAGAAGAAAGAGTAGAGTGAAAAGAGAGCTAATAGCAGAGTGAACTTGACTCGATCCAATGCACTCCAAACCATTCATTCACAAGCTACACGGATCGAAGTAAGTACCAAGCGTAATGAAGAACTTTGTTATCATTTTCAAAAAGCCCTAAATTCAAAACATAATAGAAACCACTTCAAGAATAGTAAAATTGAAGAATGACAAGAAGAATGTCATTAATTTGATCAAGAAAAACACTGGTGTGGAACCTAAATACAAGATATGCCCAAATATTGCATTGCAACATGATGATTCTAGCATATTTTCAAAAATTCCACCTAGGGTTTTACTAATAGAAGATGTAAGGTCCTACATTCATTGAAAGATTGCTGAGATAGGTGATCTGGAGATAGATCAAGCTTACAAGAAGTTGTGTGATGAACAAGTGAATCTAAAGGAAGAACACAAACACCTACAAGTAAATGGGATAACAAATGCCCTATATTTCCTAAGGGTTTTCAAAACTGACTGGATTAGCTTAGTTCTGAGTAGAATGCATGACCAGAAGTTATGGTTGGATGAACCTAAGAAGATCACAAAGGATGTGTTACATGTTGTAACTGGTTACCCCATTACCGACAAACCTAAGGCACATAAGCATCCCTCTCGACTAGAAGTAGAAAAACTCACCAATGTTGTGTGGGATAATAGAGGACTTTAGGTGAACACCATCACTGACAAGGAACTAAGGTTTAATGCATGTGTCATAGGTTACAAAATCTTCCAAGCAAGCAAGCTAAATAAAATAGCATCAACAAGAGTAAGCACAACTTACAAGATAGTAATGAAGGGAATACAGATGGATCTATGTGAGATCTTGTTGAAGCAACATGATGAGAATATGACAACAATCAATTCTAAAAAGACAAACACATGTAAGTTTGGCTCACTTATAATGTTTATATTCTTTTATTTTCAAGAAAACTTTCCTTCAATTGACAAAGTGAAGTGGGACACTACCAAGCCAGTCACATTGTAGATTAGTGACCTTATCAAGTCACTAGGTGACAAATTTGATTCAATAATGACTAAATACTTCCTTGACCTCAAGGAAAAGATGATGGAGAGAGTGAGGATCCCTTAATAGTTGATTGAAAAACACAGGGATGAAATATATTTTATGGTGGATTTATATTTCACTCACATTAAACTAGTTGTACCAAGGGTAGCCTGGTTAGCACCTGATCTTGACTATGAGATTAACATAGATCAAGAAAGAAATGCAATTGATGCATTGTTGAATGAACCACTTGACAACAAGCAACCAAGATTTGGGAAATATGAAGAGGCCAAATCTAAGATAAAGATAGGCCTAGTAATCAAAAAGACTATCAACAAGAAAAACAAGATGGTGAAGAATCTTGAAAAGATGTTGTCAGTTAATGAGGATGAAAAAGAACAAACAAAGGAAACTAAGGAACAGGACACCATCAGTGAAGAGAAAAATGGGCAAGAATCATATTTTGAGGCCACTAAATTGATGCACCTCCACCTCCTACAAAGAAACCAAGGACCACAAAAGCTCAACGGACAAGAAGACAAACTACAAAAGCTACTACACCTCTCAAGAAAGGTCAAGTGAGGACCTATAAGACAAAGAAAAAAATAGAGAAGAAAATAGAGAAACAAACACCTACCAAAAGGAGGAAAAGACTGGTCAAGACCAAAGCTGACATAGAAGATTCAAAAAAGGATGAGCGTGATGTTGATAAGAAAAGCTTAGCCCCTAGAACAATGGATGAAATTTTTGATTCAATTGCTACAACCGGTACCATGACCGATAGAAAAATTAGATAGTGGGAAAAAATAGAACCAGAGGACTAACATAAAATACAAGATGCAATAATCAGGGCAATGTTCAAGTACAAATATGTAGCACTTGAGTTTTTTCACAAAATACCCAAAGAACTGGGTGACAAAATTTCACAAAAATGGTCTTATGCTTTTCACATTGAAAAGGAAGCAAGGGAGAGGGTACTTGTCATACTCATGCCTCCCGAATCAAAAATGGAAGAGATAAAAGAAATAATGAAAAATAATTCAAATAAATATTTGGCAAAGATAAGAGCTTACAAGGTACTATGAGATAAATTTATAGAGCTAGACAACATGACAGATGCTAAATGGAGACAAATCCTAGATCTACCTACAAAATCAACAATTTGTGAGAATCAATTACTTCTCACCGACACACCTCATGTAGAGGAGAAGAAAGATAAAGCAAGTCCTAAGAATATTTCTTTCGATAATGTAGATAATAATGAGCCAATTGACTTAGACAAAGTCTTGGGTGATCTTGACATTCAAGACATCACTCATTATGACTCTGATAAAGATCCACATAAAGAAGATGATGTAATATTCATATCTCTTAAGGATCAAAACAAGCAACAAGAATTGGGGACACAAAGAAATAAGAACATGGATGTTGCTGATGAGATATGGCCAAACACTTCTATTATTGATATCATAGTACTGGACCTTACTGATCAAATAAAAAAAGATGAAGATTTCACTGCTCAACAAGCTCAAACCAATTAGCAGCACACAACTTTAGCTGCAGCATAGGCTAGCACACAAAATAATATGTCAGTATTGATGAAGGCCATCAATCTGCTAGAAGGAAATGAAGATCTGCAACAGATACAAGCATACCCAAAGATAAGGGTGATGCAGGGACAAAAGATACCATAGATGAATCAAAAGATACAACCATAGATCAAGCTACAATCAATGATCAGTAAGACAAGTCTAGTGATCAAAATAAAGAAGAAGAACAAAAAGTAGAAAAGGACAAGAAAAAGGAAAAGAATGAAGAAGCAAATACAAATGAATAGAAAAAGATAACATAAGAGAAATCTGCTAAAACACTCAAGGTTGGTGAAGAGACGTCCTCACCTAACTAACAGGTGAACCTCGAGTAGAAGGCATAAGAGGTTTCATCTTCAAAGCCTTCACCAAGCGCCTTATAGAAAACAAATGAACTTGTAATGGTAGTTCATACATCTGCCTCTACTCAAATCTCAAGGAAGAAGAAGAGAAAGAAAAAGAATCCAGTTACTCTGGATGAAATAATTGAGATTCTAGTATGTGATCCTAGAACATTGGATCCTACTAAGTTGAAAAAATATGCAAGACTTTGTGAAAGGAAAGCCATGTAGGATAACTTGATAAAAGCTACAAAGGAAGAAAAGATACTTTAAGTTGCACAAGGAATCCTTCAACAAATTGTACTTGATACAAATGTTGATAAAACAACCCATATGCTTGGTAAATAAGTGGTTCTCACTGATGCCATCACATCTCAAAACATAGATGCTGAGAAGGCTATGGAAGCTAGACTTGAAAAGAAGTATGAATTCAAGTTAGCTTAGAAGATAAGCCAAGAAGTGGCACTGCAAAAGGTAAAGCTATCTAAACTGGTAAGCACAGTAGACCCCATAATTTTAGAAGCTATAGCCTTGATACATAAAGTGCATGTTAGATAAAATCAAAAAGGAGTATACTGATAAGATAGCATAGATTGATTATGATCTTCAAGAAAGTGTATGACAGAGGCAAGGGCACTTATTACCACCCCAAAAATGTCTTTCCTAGACAACATTTATGATATGCATGCCAGGATTGAGCTAGAGCACATGGCATTAGAAATCCTAAAAGAAAAATGGGAGAAAATGATCAAAGATATCAAGAACACTCATTCCCACATTCTTGACACTCTAGAAGTTACACATTTTTGACAACTTATAAGTTGTACATTTTTGTCATGATTATCAAAAAAGGGGGAAATGATATGTACTATCAAGCAGTAAAAGAGGGAAATGAAAGGAGGAAATGATATGTATAATAAATCATTTGAAAGAGGAAAGAACAAAAAGGGGAATGTATCATGCAAAGGCAAGTATACATGTATATATAGTTATACTATAACGATGCAGATAATTAGGGAGAGTCCTATAATGACAAGGATATATACATGGTGTACATACTAAACACTTTAGTATTATGCACATGTCAGTTTTTGGTACTAATGTTAAAGGGGGAGATTCAAGACATTATATTTTTTCATTAGTATATGCAAGGAAAAACATGATAAACACCATCGGTTTATACTACACTGATAGGCAGGGCACAACACTACCCAATGCCAAGGTTATCGATACTGCCAAGTACAAAGCATCCTAAAAACACTATTCAGTGTCACCAGATGATAGAAAGGACAAAGGAACCCAACAAATAACCAAAAGTGCAACCTGAAAAAATAATCAAAGAGTGGAACCCAAAAGAAGAAGGAAGCCCAACAATCACTTCAATGAAGGAACACCGACAGACTTTTAGTTCACATTGAAGATCAAGAACCAACAGTCAGTTACATCTCGCAAAAAGTGGATCTGACTTTCCACATCAGATAAATCAATGAAGTTTTATATGTAGCTTCTTAATTTGTTTTAAATCTATTACATGAGGAAAAAGAAATGTAATTATTATTGTTTTTATCAGTTTAACTAATTTAAAACATGCAAACTAAAGGATCAAGGTCAAGTTGTATACCTTGGATCTAGAGTCAACATTGTAATGCATGATTCTAAAATAGGTCAAATACTTGTATAAATAGATGCTTCAATTAATTATGAACATGTTTTTTGATGATGATTGTAGCCACTAAGAGCATCTAAGGGTCAGACAAGAGAATTGATGCAACAACACAAACAAAAATCTAATCAGTTGTCAAGAACAAAACAAAGGCTACCGACGAGCAGGCAAAGGTATTAATCAATCACTATAGGTGATATTCATATAATGTAAGCTTTAATGGATCTGTAATTAGAAATTTTAGATTGCATGTAGTCAAGTAAAACATACTTTACACATTCTAACAAGTGGGGTACACTTAAGAAATCCTTTCAAGGAAGGTGGACTTAACAGTCCTATTGTAAATCTCTTAACCAAGTACACACTTCATTAGTGGTGCAGGAGCACCCTAAGGTGTATAGATAGATATTTAGATATTTTGGATTGTAGGATGGTTTGGCTAACCATCCATGAATAAGGAAAAACCTATAAGGTCCCTAGTGTGTTTTGAGGTGTGATTAGAGTTAGGAAGATTAGGGTTTGTCTATTGTTTGAGTTTAGTTGATTCTAGGGGTCTAGAACCTAGAAGTCAACTCAAAAGTCAAAAGGTTGACCAAAGTCCCAAAGTGGGAATACTTTTAAGTTTTTAATGTTATTAAGTCATTTGAGGTCAATTGGTAAGGTTTGGAACCAATTAGGACCCTCAAAGTTGAGAAAGTGGCATTTTGACAAAAGTTGTCAAAGTTGTCATGACAACAATTCCTAGATTTTAGGAATCAGTTCTTATGATGCCCAAATCCTGACCAGAGGGTCTAAACATGTGGGATAGAAGTATATAGGGTTATTTCAACCCTAATCAGATAGTTAGATCTCATTTTGTATGGACTGGTGTTTGCAAAGAACCAATTTGTAGTGTAATTAAGCTACAGAGCCTTGGATTGAATGGATTCAATGAAATCGTGGAGAGTATCTAAAATTTAATTCCTAATATCTTTCTAGAATTAGTTTAGTTTATTGTTCTTTCTGGTTAGGTTTCATTTAATTTCTTTCATTTTGTAAGTTCACTGGCCAGTTTTGGTCCAGTCATGTAATGAATCACTTTTCTTGGTGTTCATGTGGTTCAAACTCCATCACCACTTGGAATCCATTAGATCCTTGTATATAATTTGTAGATATCTCTTATGGAGTGTGTGTGTAGGGGAATCTTGATAATATTTAGGCCCTATGTGAGTACTGGTTATTCTGGCTAGGGTGATTGAACAATGAAGATGCAATGAAGGTTGCAGAGTGATTGGTATATGCCAATCAAGGATAAAGGAGTGTAGGGGCATGAAGTTTAGACCTTGTAATGGAAGGATAAGTTTTGAGAACTCAATTGATCAATTAAAGAATCCTAAGAAACCAAACCAGTCTTCATGCCCTAGAAACCCTTATTTTTAGGGGTTTGGTGAAAGTCCATTGTACGGACAAGGTAGACAATTGAGACCTACAAAATCTTTAAGGGAAGGAAGAACCCACAAGGAATATGTAATTTTTTTCTAGGGGTTTTAAGGTATTTTAAGAGAAAATCTATCTTTTCAGTGTCTAGGAGGGCTAATAGGCCTAAAAAAGGCTACAAGGCCTAAAAGGATAGTAATTTGGAACTCGATTGGGAAATGGATGGAAGATACACAAAATTAGATCCATAGAGGTTGGGCTAGACCTAAGAGGAGTCAGGAAACCAATCCATAAGAATTTTACACCGTTGGAAGTTTAGGTGATCAGGGAAGCCATGAAAGAGTAGAGCTATGGAGAAGGGTTTAATGAAGTGTTTGAAGTTGGTGGAGAGCTCCTAGTGTGTTATGGGATCAGAGAGGCATCCTCTCATTGGGGTAGTGATAAATACCCTAAAAGAAGACCAAGAGAAAGGTCTTAGAGAGAGATAGAAGGCTCTAGGAGATGATCTCCCCATCAAATTGGTATCAGAGCCATTGAAAGGCTTGTGAGTGAATTAGTGCATGTCAGAGTGGAGTGAAACCATAGGTGAGAACATTATGGTGACCAATGCAGAGTTGGATAAGGATTTGTCAGAGAAACAAATCAAGAATAGGCTTCTTGAAGAAGAAATGGAGCAAATGAAGATCTAGATGGCAGAGGTGGTAGATACTGCCATCAAGTTGAGAGAACAAATGCATGAAGCGATAGATAAAGGAAAGAAACCAATAGAAGAGGAAATAGAACCAGTGCCTGATCCTCTTCTACATGAGGAACCATTCCTCAAAGCACTCAAGGCATTGAGTGGGAAGGCTCTAGAAGGAATACTAGTATTCTCTGGTAATATAGACACTAAATTGGTTATGGAATGTCTTGAAGGGATGGAGAATCACTTTGAGTGTGATGGGATTATAGAAGAACAAAAGGTGAAGATAGCCAAATCTAGGCTAAGAGGGAAAGCAATCACATGGTGGAAGTTCTTGTAGGAAGAAAGAGAGAAAGAGGGCAAGAAGCCCATATCAAATTGGAAGACAATGGTTGCAAAGGTGAAGGAGAATTACCTTCTAGAAGACTATGATATTCAACTTCATAAGAAGAGGTAGAACCTTAGGAAAAAATACTTAGACCTTCTAGCCTATACAGAAGAATTTCAAAACCTTTATCTTAGATCAAGAATCCAGGAGACAGAGAGCATCAAAGTTGCAAGATACCTTAATGGATTAAGGTGAAAAATTCAAGAAGAACTTAGTCTCTTTACTCTGACTTCCATCCATCATTGTTTTCAAATGGCTTTGAAAGTGGAAGAAAAACTCAAGAAGAGGCAGGATTGTAGCTCCAGAGGTAGAAGAAGGGGTAGAGACAATAGAGGTGTCCATAGAGGAGGTTCAAGTGGAAGAGGCAGTGACAGGAGAGGAAAAAGTGACTCCAGATATTCAAAGCAAGGACAAGAAACAAGCAGTAGGGGTGGATACAATAATAGAGGAAGAAGTTCTTATAATAGTGGTAGAGGAAGATTAGGAGGTTTTGGGAGAAGCTCTCACTTTTCTTCTATGAAAGGCTACAATTGTGGATAGATGGGGCATCCTGCATATAGGTGTACAGATAAACCAACATCCTCAGAAGGGGAGAAAAAGATAGCTTATGTCCAAGAAGAAGATTTCTCTAAACAATCAGAGGTGATTCTAGATTCAGATAAAGGAGAACACCTTATGTTGAGAAGAATCCTAATCAAGACACCCACAAAAGATGAGCACAAGCAGAGGAGGGATCCTTTTAGAGTGAAGTGCAAGATATTAGGAAAAGTGTGCAAGGTGATCATTGATTCAGGGTCAATAGATAATGTCATATCTGAGGAGGTAGTAGAGAATTTTAAGCTCACCAAAATCCCACATGTGTGTCCCTATAAAGTTACATGGTTGAATAAGGGTCAAAAAATCTTGGTGAATGAACAAGTGTCGATAAAATTTTCCATTGGAAAGTATCAGGATAGGATACTATTCAATTTGTTTCCAATGGATGCTTGCCATCTGTTTCTTGGTAGACCATGGTAGTATGATAGAGAAGCTATCCATATTGGAAAAGATAACAAGTACTCCTTCAAGAAAAATGGGGTAAATTTCAAAATATAGTCTTTAATAGAAGAGGACATAATGGAGAAGGAAGAATCTAGTGCCATGTTGATGAATGGAAAATAATTCCTAAGGAATATGAAAGATGAATAAGTTGGCTATGCAATCTTGTTAAAGCCAAAGGAGGAGGAGACTCATATGCAAGAACCTATGCCAAAAGAGGTGAGAGACCTGTTGGATCAGTTCAAGGATATAATTTGTGAGGGTGCACCAGCTTCACTACTACCAAAGAGGGAGATAAGTCATAAAATTGACTTCATACCAGGAGCATCCTTGCCAAACAAAGCTGTATACAAGATGACACCAGAGAAAAACAAGGAGATAGCCAGGTAGGTACAAGAGTTGTTGGATCAAGGATTGATTAGGAAAAACATCAGCCCTTGTGTTGTCCTAGTGGTGTTGGCTCCTAAGAAGGGAGGTAAGTGGATGATGTGTACTGATTCTAGGGCAATAAATAGGATAACTATCAGGTATAGATTTCCTATTCCTCGAATAGAAGATTTGATGGATTGCTTGGGGGGGTGCTAAGTACTTCTCTAATATTGACTTGAAGAGTGGGTACTATCAAATTAGAATGAAGGAAGGTGATGAGTGGAATTCTACATTTAATACTATAGAGGGGTTGTATGAATGGTTAGTTATGCCCTTTGGGCTTACGAATGCACCAAGCACCTTTATGAGGATGTTTAATGAGGTCTTAAAGGACTATATAGGAGTTTTTGTCATTGTCTATTTAGATGACATCCTCATATTCAGTAAAACCAAAGAGGATCATATGAAACACTTGGAGTTAGTGTTGAAGAAGTTATAGGAGGAGAAACTCACCATAAACCTTGAGAAGTGTGAGTTCATGAAGGAAGAGCTAGTCTACCTTGGCTTTGTAGTTTCCAAGGGTGATTTGGAAATGGATAAAGAGAAATTAGAGGCTATATTAAACTATCATATTCCTAAGATTGGGAAAGAAGCTATGAGCCTCCATGGGTTAGCCCAATTCTATAGGAAGTTCATTAGGAGATTTAGTGAGATTTGTGCTCCATTCCTAGAGACTATCAAGGGAGGATTGAAGACTAACTTCATATGGACTGAGGAAACTAATGAAGGGTTTGAAAGGTTGAAAAGGGAAGTAGCCACTCAACCTATCTTTTTGTTACCTATCTTTGACAAACCATTCATTGTGGAGTGTGATGCAAGCAACATTGTAGTAGGAGATGTCCTAAGTCAAGAAGGAAGGATTATGGACTTTTTCAGGGAAAGACTAAATGAGGCTAAGTATAGGTACTCTTCCTATGACTTGGAGCTATATGATCTTGTGGAATCCTTAAATAAGTGGAGGAATTATCTATTTCCTAAATATTTTATTGTCTTTATAGATAACCAATCATTGAGTTACATAAACACTCAAGACAAGCTTAGGCACATAAAGTGGATGGAGTTCCTACAGTCATATACCTTCATGATAAAACATAAGAAGGGGGTGAAAAACAAAGTTGCAGATGCCCTTAGTAGGATACTACTTACCATCCAAGAGATTCAGTTGAAAAGTACAGGAGTTGAAGGTTTTAAAGATCTATATGAGGGAGATTCAGATTTCTCAGAGATTTACAAAGTGTGCAAAGATTTTGAGAATCACTTTCATAGTGAGTTTGCAGAGTATACATTGGAGAATGACTTTCTATTCAAAGGAAATCAACTTTGTGTTCCAAAAGGCTCAATGAGGGAGAACCCCATTCAGGAGAAACATAATGGGAGTCTAAGTGGACACTTTGGACTAAATAAGACATTAGACTTAGTGGAAAGGTTCTATTGGTGGGCAAAGATGCAGAAGGAAGTGAGAAGATATGTGGACCAATGTGGCATATGTCAAAAGGCTAAAGGCACTTCATCAGATATAAGATTTTACTAGCCATTATCCATCCCAAGTAGACCTTGGGAGTGCATAATTATGGACTTCATAGTGGGGTTAGCAAGGACTCCAACTAGTTTATATAGTTTATTTTTAGTGGTAGAAAAGTTTAGTAAAATGAGCCACTTCATACCATGAAAAAAAATACATGATGCCAGCCATATTGCCTACTTGTTCTTCAAGGAAATAGTGAGGATTCATGGCCTACCAATGAGAATTGTTTCAGACATGGATGTGAAGTTCATGGGTCACTTTTGGAAGACCCTATGGAAGAGACTAGGTACAAAATTATCCCATGGATATGCATATCATCCTCAAATAGATGGACAGACTAGGGTAATAAATAGAGTTCTTGGGAACTTTCTTAGATGTCTGACAAAGGAATATGGACAAGGATGGGAGTAAGTTATTCCACAGGCATAGTTTTCCTATAATGATACCACAAATAGGACTATAGGGAAAAGTCCAATTGAGATTGTGTATGGGGCACATCCAAGGGGTGTGATGGAGCTCAAAGACATCAAAGGATATGAGGGAGTTAGTGGGCATGTTGATGATTTCACACAATCAATGAAGGAAGTTCATGAACAAGTGCAAAAGACCTTAATGGAGGCCAATCAGAAGTTGAAGACAAAAAGAGATGAGGGAAGAAGAGATTTTTAGTTTGAAGTGGGAGAGTTAGAAATGGTGTTCTTGAATAAGGAAAGACTACAAAAGGGGATACCTAGTAAGCTATAGGTGAAAAAAATTGGACCTTAAAAGATATTGGGTAAGTATGGGCCTAATGCTTATAAGGTGGAATTGCCCAAGGAGATGTCAATCTCTCCAATCTTCAATGTTAAGGATTTGATCAAGTATAAGGGGCCAAATATGGATGAGTTTCAGTATAATACAGAGGTGCATAAGGATATGGGAGAGTTCAAGACTCTAGAACAAGTCAAGCCACAAGTGGAAAAGATATTGGATTCAAGGGTAAAGAAGAAGACAAGACACAAAATCTATATGGAGCATCTAGTGAAGTGGAGACAACAACTAGAGTCAGAAGCCAGAGTAAAGAAGCATGGAATCAGTGAGGATTTCCTGACACCACAAGTACCTTAAATTTCTTGTTGCAGGGGGAGGATGGTGTAGGAGCACCCTAAGATCTTTTGATAGATCTTTAGACATTTTTGCTTGTAGGTTGGTTTGGCTAACCATCCATGAATAAGGAATAATCTATAAATTCCCTAGAGTGTTTTGAGGTGTGATTAGAGTTAGGAAGATTAGGTTTTGTGTGTTGTTTGAGTTTAACTGATTCTAGGGGTGTAGAACCTAGAAGTCAACTCAAATGTCAAAGGGTTGACCAAATTCCCAAAGTGGGAATATTTTTAAGTTTTTAATGTTATTAAGTCATTTGAGTTCAATTGGTAAGGTTTGGAACCAATTAGGACCCTTAAAGTTGAGAAAGTGACATTTTGACAAAAGTTGTCAAAGTTTTCATGATAACATTTCCTAGATTTTAGGAATCGGTTCTTATGATGCCCAAATCTTGACCAGAGGATCTAAAAATGTGGGATAGAAGTATATAAGGTTATTTCAACCCTAATCTAATAGTTATATCTCATTTTGTAGGGACTGGTGTTTACAAATAACCAATTTGTAGTGTAATTAACCTATAGAGCCATCATCCATCAATTTATTGGATTGAATGAAAACATGGAGAGTGTCTGAAATGTAATTGCTAAGATCTTTGTGGAATTAGTTTAGTTAATTATTCTTTATAGTTAGGTTTTGTTTAATTTCTTGCATTTTGTAAGTTCACTGGCCAGTTTCTGTCCAGTCATGTAAAGAATGACTTTTCTTGGTATTCCCATGGTTAAAAATCCATGACCACTTGGAATAAATTAGAACCTTTTATATGATTTTTATATATGGATTGTGGATTTCATGTGTGTGTGTGTAGGGGAAGCTTGAGAACATTCAGGCCCTAGGTGAGTACTAGTTATTCTGGCTAGGGTGACTAAACAGTGTAAATGCCATGAAGGTTGCAGAGTGATTGGTATGTGCCAATCAAGGATAGAGGTGTTTAGGGGAATGAAGTTTAGACCTTGTGATAGAAGGAGAAGTTCTAGGGAACTCAATTGATCAATTAAAGAAGCCTAAGAAACCAAACTAGTCTTCATGCCCTAGAAACCCTTATTTTTAGGGGTTTGGTGAAAGTCCATTATACGGACAGGGTAGACATCTGAGACCTATAAAATATTTAAGGGAAGGAAAAATCCACATGGAATATGTAATTTTTTTTCTAGGGGTGTTAAGGGATTTTAAGAGAAAATCCATGTTTTCAGTGTCTAGGAGGGCTAATAGACCTAAAAAAGGCTATAAAGCCTAAAAGGATAGTAATTTTGAACTCATTGGGAAATGGATGAAAGATCCACAAAATTAGATCCATAGAAGTTGGGCTAGACCTAAGAGGATTCAGGAAACCAATTCAAAAGAAGTTGACACCATTGAAGGTTTAGGTGATTAGGGAAGCCATGAAAGAGTAGATCTATGGAGAAGGGTTTAATGAAGTTTTTGAAGTTGGTGGAGAGCTCCTAGTGTGTTAGGGGATCAAAGAGGCATCCTATAGTTAGGGTAGTGATAGATAACCTAAAAGAAGACCAAGAGAAAGCTCTTAGAGAGAGCTAGAAGGCTCTAGGAGAGGAGCTCCCCATCAATTAGTGTTTCTAAAGATCTTAACAAAGTAGATCCTAACAAGTCTCCATGTTAATACTCCTAACATAGTAGATAATCACAAGTGATCAAATTGTGAGCCTTAACTAGCTCCCTTCCATTCTATAGATAGTGCAGTTTTGTGGGTGCCATCCCCATCGCAATTTTTACTTCCTAATAGGAGTTTACTTCGATATCATATCTTGTGTTATGTGTCTATTACTTTCATGAATTTTTCTATGAATGTTGCATACAATTAAGTTTATGAATTAATATTACATGCATACGAAAGAATATCATATATGGTTGGTAATATAGTAAAGATTGATTACTAATGATGAAAAGTAAAAGAGTTAAAAGTCTTAGAGGTACCGATTCACCCCTCCCATCTCAGTACTACTTCCCATTAATCCCAACAGACTCTCTTCTTGGTCCACTTCTCTTGGAACATGAGTATCTATTGAAATATCCAGGGATTTGTCTTTCACTCTTACTTTTTCTTGGTATTTCTCATCCCTCTTAGCACACCATGTATATCTTCCCATGATTTCCTTATTTATGTGGATGCATCATTTAGAAATTACTTAAGGGGTAGATTTCCTATAAATCTATGTTGGTTACTAATGGCTTGGAAGAAAAAAGAGTTTCCAATAGCTAGCTACTAGTGGATAAAGGTGTAGCCATTTCCACTTCTATCACTTTCTCAAAAGAATAGGTAATAGATTGAATTTTGGCATTGCTGAGGTTGATGCCTCTTCTATTGTTTTGTTATGGTTATTTTTCATATAAATTTGTGCTATCAAGTTTACATCATGAATTATTTTTATTACTTCAAACCTAATTCTATATACCTCTTCATCTTATGTCATTGTGATTGGATCTACCTCTATTGTCATCAGAATTTTTCTCTTCTTCACAAATAAATCATTATATTATTTGTCACCAACTTTGTCTCTCTTTCTCTTCTTCAAAGTGGTGATCTTTATTCCTTTTTTTCTAAATCTCTTCTTGTATCTCTCTACCCATATCTTAGTCACTTTCACTAATACATTTGAGGTCATTTTTTGACCTTAATTTTTGACCACAGACCCTTTTGGCTTGTGATGTTCTCTTTTTTTTTGTTTATGTCCCGATTTGGTCTAAATTTTGACTCTAGTTAAATTTATTGCTGAAATTTTGACCAAATCAGGATATAAACAAAAAAACAAAAAACAAATGAACTCACTTCATTTTGTTTTAGGCATAGGAAGGAGGAAGGGTTTAACAAAGTCATTTTGTAGTAGATGATCGGGTTGTGAAAATTGAAACACATTGTTTACTGAAGCATTTGCGAGCGGGAGGAGGGATCAAATGTGCATCTGATATTGTTATTGTAATTCATTGTTTGCTTCAAATTATTTTCTACATTGTGTATTTCAAGTTCTTTCTTTGCTATTTTAGATAGATTTTTTTATTCTCTACAGATTGATTAGGGTTATTTTTATAGTCACTTCCCTAGCATTATCCATCCCATTCAATACCTTCTTCCATGTGTATTCTTCAATTATATCTCCTTCTTATGATCTTCTTTGTCACCTCCCCTAATTGTTGTAGCCCTAGATTTGATGGGATATGTTGATGTAATGGAAGAAATCAGGAGAATAGACTATGAGTGTTGACTAAGTAACATCACCATTGAACACAACTCCCATCATCAATTACTCCCTTTGACTGGTCTATGTGTGCAGAAGCCTTAATACTCTGAATGTTTGTATAGTGGTAACAAAAAAGAGTCAAGCTACCAATCGAAGATGAGAGGATTATGATAGGTAAAAGGGAGAAGACCCTTCGATAGACATAGACTAAAGTCAAGAGACAAATGCACTAATAATTGGAAGTATAGTCACGTTAAATCAACAACAGATTTTGGCACTCAACGAAGATAGAAAGAGATTTCATAATGGAGAGAGGGAAGGTTCGGGGTTTGTGTGTATCTGTAACACGCCAAAATTGGCACCTAACAACCTAATCAATTTTGGTGCATTTTCTCATCCTCGAAGTCCTATTGTTCTAGGCAAATTCTTCTCCTAATTGACTTTAATTGACTGAGTTTCAAATGCAGAAAACCCAAATTTGCATAAATCTGACATTACAATTTAATTCCTAAATCTAAAATGATTATTAGCTAAAATCCCTATGATTAATTGATTTAATCCTAAAGTCCTAAAGTACTTTTAATTAAATCAAAT
>MU225686.1:638849-649420 GCA_018584345.1 Thuja plicata | reverse complement strand
AATATAATCTCATTTTGGAATTGAATATTGTTAGCTTTGATTTATGAGTTATTTGTAAGTGCTAACAATTTCATTTATGCTTTAAAAGCTTTTCAATTTCAATTTGTTAATCAATTCTAGCTTACTTGCATTTCATTTTTAGAATAGTTGCAATTCAATTCCATATCTTAAGCATGCTCAATTCATAGAATAGCATCATTTCATCATATCTAGTTGCAGATTTCTCACATTTGATGGCTATTTCTCACACACTTGCACTCTAAAAATCCTCCGTATTAGAGAAGATCAGGTTGTTGGCTCTCGTTCTGAGGGTACACTACAGCAATCACTCCTAATTAGGAGGCAATAGGTCATCTCAATCATTTTGTAGAAAAAACAATTCATGTTTGTCTCTGCAAATCAAATGGATTGAATAAGGACTATGTTGGGTTTTTTTATTGGATTGAGAGGTCACATTCGACATCAAACAGTATCCACCTAGTGCAAAAATAGTTGTCATCTGATGAATTCCCTTCTATGCATAATTTTAGTATTTATAAGATATTACAATATGTCCTTATCATGATAGATTGAAAGAGCTTCCAATCTTCTAGAATATAGATGCACAACATTGATGTCTCATGAAGTCTCCTTAGCAATAAGACCCTATTATTCCTTTATTTTTGCAATCTTTCTGACCAATCAGACCCTTTTCTATTTCAACATAAATCTTTCCAATAGAGACATTATTCAGTGTTTGGATGAGCTCAATTTGTGTATCCCAGTCATGTGTTTCATCAAACTACTAAATTTCTCTCTGGACCATGATAATAGCTGCCTACTTCTACTCACTACTAGCATAGAGCTTCATGACCAAATGCACATGTGCCTCCTCAAAGACAGCCTTGAGTGCTATGGTAATGCCTAGAGAGGCTGGCCATGATCTCAATCTATAATTTGATACTCTTAGCATTCTCCATAGTCGCCGATATATTTTTTGCAATAGATTTACAAGCCATAAACTCCCATGTCCCCTTATCTATGCAATACCTAATTTTACCACACTGCATTTTGTGCTTCTCTCACATATCCTGTAATAAATCTGTTAGTACTACAATGATTTTCTTTATTCACAAAAATCATCATCTTAATTTGAGAATAAACCAATGATAAAATGATGAATTGTGACCATCTACAACTTCAAACACCTTGCGGTATCAATAAGCTCTCAGTTTGTATCACAAACCTCCCTTTTACATATTGTGTAATACTCATAGTGATTGAAAATATTTTTTCATAGGGTTTATTATGTCTAGTGATAAAAATGTAAATCTAAATAAATCAAAATGTTCTTAAGTATTAGATGAGCTAATTGATGCCTAGTTATCTCCTATCCTCACTCATACACCTCAACATATGGTATTTTCCAATGCATTTTTGGTACCTTAAACTTGATGGAATGTATCACACCTAGGAAGAGGTCTCAAGGATTAAAATGGATGAAAGATATGTGCCACATCAATTTTTTAAAAAACTTTAGAAAACTTTGAAGAAAATTGAACTAGCAGATCTAAAGCCATATTCAGCGACCCCTGTCAACATCTTCTTCCAATGGTGCTCCTCTAAAATTGAATACCTCCCCTGTCACATGTGTATGTGCATCACAAGAATCTAGATATCTTCAAAAAATTACAAATAGAAAAAGAAATCACATTTATTCCTTCTCRAATTGTAGATTCRTATATGTAAAAATTGATCTTCATAAAGTATATTGATAAAWGCATCACACAATTTCMTCACCRCACAACACTATCATGGGGAGATATAGATTAAGTGCTYKAATACCATATTAAAATRGTGAKAAGATCAAACCATTGTTACAATGTAATAGTAAAATAATAAAAATTAAATGTTGATTTATTTGCATTGTTGTTACATTACTGTAAATTGGCTTATAATGCCACTGATTTTCCTATATAAACTACCTTATGATTAACAATTATTGTCAACTTATTGTAACTAACTAAACATTTATTATATTTATATCTATTCTAACATAATAACTAACTATGACTAATGTAAAACACTAACATATATATCTCTCAATCTGTAATGAAGGTTATATATTTTCCATGGTCACAACCCTCCTAAAAGTGTCATCTCTCTATAGCTACCCATTGCCCCTTCACTAGTAAATTGTTGTTTCTTAACTTATTAAATCGCTCCCCATTAATGATTAATAACACATGTATTAGTATAGAAACAAATCGATGCTCTTTTAATACATAAATCTTTAACATATTTCTGAACTTATCATTGTATTTGTTGTCTTGTATATGGATTGCTATATATACACATGTTTATGCATCGATGCTAACTTTAGATTGCAGTCCTTCAATGTGATAAAATTGTTGTCTTCTCATCTCTATTTTACACATTAATAATTTAATCTAAATCACATAAAATTTTGAAGTCTTACAAATGAGACAATTTTTTGAGCACTACCATTTTTATTTTCTTTCTAAGGATGGTGTGAGAATGTTTCATGGAAGAGACATGACATACTGCTCTTCCCAAGATTACTTGTCCTTAAGAAATGATAGTTTTAACCAAATATTTTCAATTTGTGGATGCCTAGACTAACTAGAGATTTGTAATCCTCAAATCCTCCTTGTGATATAATTAGCTTTTGTAACCGCGATATCACCTAAAGTTGCAAATTCGAAGTAAAACTTGCGATAAAATAATCTAGATTTAGAAATTGGAAAAGTTTATAATTGTATATCACCCTTATTTTGCATCACTCTGTAACTGTAATAATTGACTAGGTTCTCCCAATGTTTGTACAATATCATATATATCTCATAATGTTAAATTAAGAACTTATATATTAAGATGAGGATTAGAAGTATGACAGAAGACACATATCTATGCAATGTTCTTCGTCAAGAAGATTTTGGGAATTGTCTTTAGGTTTTACAATTGTGTCCCTTTGGGTGACTAAACTAGATTGACAAGGGTGTAACAGACCTTGTATTAGATTAGTTATGTTACTATGGTAAAATAATCTTGACTGAAACTTCTCATTCATTTGAAAAATCAAAAGTTCGTATATGGGATAAGTAGGACTTACTGATTTGGTGTCTTAATTTCAGATTTCCAGGGAGTTAGCATACAATGCTTGGTTTTTATGTATGATGGCCTTCCTTATTCATGTCCAAGTCTCAAGGGAACATTGAAAATTTTCAAAAATTGTTCTTCAATATGTCAAAGGAACACTAACCTTTAGTAGAATTTATTAATGCTTTCCAAATTGCATACTATTTTTTTTTGTCTATAACAAGGTATTTTATTAATATGTTGAAAGTATTACATTTTGAGCACTCTTTATCCAGAGAGTGAAATAAGCACATAATATGCAGATTATAAAAGCCATGTTTTACCTGACAATGGCCATGAAGGCTCAACATCTAAACTTGGATTATATGCATATGTGAAAAGGAAGCTAAGAACATAACTACAATTGATATATGTCTGCAAAAACTATTAACAAAGGATACAAAAACCTAGGTTGAGCTACTCCATTGAGAAAAACTGGAGTTTACAATGAGTAGAGAGATTGTGGGTAGATTTAGGAATATATTATCATTTACATTGTAAGAGAAAACAAAAACACAAGAGAGAAAAAACCCTTTAGAGTGGGTTTTCTTCAACACCATCCATCCTTTGCCTTTGTCGCTAGCCTCTCCTTAGTCTTGGCACATCTAGAAAAACTACGCGAATTCTTTCTTCTTTGAGGGTTCGGGAATCTTCTGCTAGGGCTTTGAGTTACCCCCATTTTTCATCCACATTCCTCTGGTAGGCAGCTTCGTCCACTTTTCCCCACCACCAAAGGAAAGGGAATCTACCATATTTTATTCCATCATTTCAATTTTCAAAGCATTCGCTGTAATCGTGACCCACTCCCAGATTTGCCCACTCTAGAAGGGAGTCCAATCCTAGTAGTAACTCCTTGTCAAAAAGGAATTTGATTATCCTCTTAACCTCCCTTTTTGCTTCTCCAAGTTGGAGGGCCCAAGCTATAACCAGTAAAATTATATCCACAATTGAATGCCTTTTTGCATGGCATTGTTGAAACTAGGTTCCTAACACCTCCAATATAGTATTTTCTATCATATCATCTTTCACATTCAATAGACCAAATATATTGGCCTTTCTTTTTGGCCCCTCAAAATATTTCTATTTTTTATGGGTCCGCACAACAACTGTTGCCTCCATGATTTTAACCTTCACTAGAGAGTTCTTTCTCTTTTTAAATAAGCAGTTATGAAGGCTTCCAAAAGAGATCTTTTTAAAACATCAAAAATGGCAAGTGTAAGGGTGAAGGTACCCTCACATCATCTCCTACACATTTCAATTGCATCATTTATTTAGAGGGATTCATAATATCGATCATTTCCACAAGTTGCATAACTTTACTTCATTCTGTAACATCCCAAGCATGTTCCTACTCATAAATTGAACATTACTGATGCCATCTCACTTATGTCACTTCATCATAAGTGTCTACTTGCCACTATAGTCTAGTAATCTCCAATCATTTTTATTTGGCTTAGTCACCTTCATCTACAAACTTAATCGTTATATAAATTTTGCTTGCATATCCATCATTTAACAAAATCGTGGGTTGCATTGATCACTTTATATTAGCATTACACATGTAGTCATAAAATAAATACATATCTCATAGTTCCACCTACATATACAATTAGAGAGTGATAAAATCATTAGTGAAAATTTCAAAGTGTGCTGGATTTATATGCTTTAAGGTTATGGCCCATTTTGAGACCAGACCAGCCTGCATATTCCCTTCTCTAAACATGACTTATTTGGAAGTCTGGGAGAGAATGGATAATAGTAGATATTTCCTTCAATATATTTTGGATGTTCCAAGCTTTCATTACACCATTTTTAATGGCATTAACTATAACTTGTTAATCGCCTTCCAAATGAACTCGTTACAGATTTAACTTCTTAGCCATCTAAAGAGCGAAGAGAGTTGTTGAAGCCTCTGCAACATTATTAGTTCCATCTTTTAATCTTTGTACCGTTAAGGCCACAATATCTCCCATCCTTTGGTAAGCAGTTCTTGTACCAAAAAAGATCCATACTATTATATTAATTCTAGTTGGATTGGATTAATTGGTAGAGTTCTATAATAAGATATATCTTTGATTCTTTACTCTTGATCAAGAGAAATTACATAGAAAACTAAGTATAACCTGCAATCATCACAGTCCATGAGACTGAGTTTGGATTGTGCATTTTGTCAAATAGTTTGCGTGCCTCCATTATTCTTCCACATTTTGCATATATGTCTATTAGGGAAGTCACAAGTACAACATCTAATAAATATCTTCTTTTGATTATTCTTTGATGGATTTCCATACCTTGTCCCAAAGCACCAAGCTTACCACAAACTAGGAGGATGTTGGCTAAAGTTAATCTTGACCATTCATGATCATAGTTTCATTGGTGCATGTGCACCATACCCCCCAAGAAAGAACTCATGTACCATGAGTACCATGCTCCATAGTTGTTGTGAAAACCTTGATGATCTGCAACAAAAGAATACACCTGCAGACAGATTAATATTATATAGAAAAGGAGAGGAAAACAGGGAAAATTTGTCGACTAAACTTACATATATTTTTGCATCTTAACATTTAGATATCCTTCCCATTAAATCAAATGGTCACTTATGGACCTTACATGAAAAAAAAAATTCCCCATTTCTACCCTTTACATTAGTCCTTTAGGCCTTTGCCCATTATAGCAACTTTTCTCACAAAAGTTCAATATGACTCAATGAGTCCCAAATGGCTTTAATAGCCCAATTACATTATGAAATGGCCCTATAGGCCTCATTTGACAACATGCTTTCATGGATCTTTCATATGATCCTATAGGTGTTCCTTTGGTTCCCATGTGTTCCCGCGCAAGAAGGAACATGGATATTTTCTCCAAAGGTGCTTGTTCTGCCACATATTTTATAAAATTAAACTTATTATCCAATGTATTTTTAATAATTGCTGAATAAGAAATGTCTTTGTGTTAACAGAACAAATAGGGGAAGACAAAACATGATTAGGGAAAATTTTCTTTATGATGGATACAAAATTGGATATGGAAGGTACATCCATAGGCTACATTATCATTAGTTGGTCAACTATGATCGACAATGCATACAATTTAGAGATGCAAATACAATACTTTCTGGTGAATGGGTCATGTCATGTCACCCTCCACAACCAATAATGTAAAAATTAAAACTTATTTGGTCAACATGTATGGAGTAAATCGACCACCTCTACTTGAAGCTTCTCTCTCACAAGAATTAAGGGTAGCTATACAGGGAACCACTTCTATCTAGAATCAAGAGAAATGGTTGCATAATCATGCAACCGTGATTCACTGTTTCTTTGTGGGACCATTTCTAGTTGATAATTATGAATTCCCAAATGATTTTAGTTTTTACTCACATTTGTTTAAAGTTAGCATTTTGTCCACTCAAACTAATCTAATAAATTCATGGTTTGTGAGACATTTTAGTCTGTACAACCTAGACCAATTTTCTAAACTTGAATGGCTGCATGCTTGAACAAGGAAATATTAGCCAGTATGGATGTTTGTAAGGTTTCAATCATCTCAATGAAAAATTTCACCCAACTCACCTCCTCAACCAATGCTACATGTTCAAAATGCTCTCTATTGGAAGGAAGAGACACCTGAACCGTCACTTGATGATGTATTGCGTGAAATATATATTCAAGAATGAGAGAACATATCCAACATAGAGGAAGAAGAATATGATCATGAATGTGAATATCCCTGATGCTTCTATATTTTCTGGAGACTTTGATGAACGTTATGAAAGGACTATAATGGAACCTATATTTTCATGCTACGATTGTAATTGATGATAATGTGAGGATTGTAATTGATGACTATGATGATTGATAATGAATTTAGACTCATTTTTTTAATGGATGATTTTTGTCACAATGTTGTCTTTCATAATTATGCTTATCAAACTATCGATCTCTTGATAATCACTAATACATTTGATAGCTCAATGGAGGTAGGGCATGACCCAAACCTTGTTAGGGAATAGACAATGATCTTGATGGAGGATAGAAAGTTTTGAAGTTGAGATAATTGGTTTGTGTGAGTGTTTTATATTTGAGACAATATTTTTGAAGAATTATGAAATGTTGTGAAGGAGATTTATATGCAGATAATATGATATCTAGAAGAGGTGCAAGATTTGATTTTTATAGGTGTCTTCTTTCCTTGAATTGTTTCTCGAGATTTATTTTATCTTTCATTTCAAGAGTTTTTTGTTTAATCCATCTCTATTGATTATCTTGTTAAGGGTTTCATTTGCGAGTCTAAGGAGATAGTTATCTTTTCTATGGTTTTTAAGAAATCCTTCTTAACCATATTAGAGTTTTTAATTTAAGCTTTTGTTAAATCTATATAATAATCTTGCATATATGTGTCTTTGTTTTCTTGTATATGGGTCTTTGTGCTTGCAGTCCTATAACCATATTACCTATGGTTAAGTTTGTGATAAAGTTTAAAAAATCCTAAGTAGGATTTATTGTCTCTTAAGGGTTATAAATTGTTTCATTTATGTTATACCCTAGGTAGGGCTTCTTGTAATCCATATTAGTATGGAAAAATTCCTATGTTATTTCCTACCTCGGGTTCATTTTGGAATTATATTTTCTTTTGTCAAACCCCAGTTTGAAGATGATTCAATCTATTGTATATGGGGTCTTTTATGGTTATGAACTTTTTTTTGTCTAACCCTAGTTTGAAAAGGAGTCGTTTGTCCTATTTTCTTATATACTCAGGTTTTGTATTGGTACCATGAGTAAGGGTTCTTTGTTTAAACTTTAGTTAAATCCATGTTGAAGTTTTCTTATACTCGGGTTCTTATAAAAAGTATTCATTATGGATACTTATTTAGTTTGAAAATAAAGTTATGAATATGAAGTTATAGATCACTTACATGATAGTTTTTTATCAGGAACATTATATATATTTCATTTGGAATCATTTTAAATATGTAAAGAGAAATAGATTGGTTTTCATGAAACATTATTTATTTATACAATTTATTATGCATGGTGGTTTCAAGGCAAGTGAGATAATAAATTTTAAATAGGCTCTATCCAAAGAGTAATCCATGATTGATAGGCGAATGTGGCATAAATAATGTTTTCTCCTCATCACTCGATGACACATACTATTAACACTTTCAATGCATACAGTTGTACTTTTCCATTGGAATAGTACAATTATCACTTTTTATGTCATATGCATTCAATTTGAGATGTCACAACCATTTTTTGAACGTGACCGACATTTCAATATTGTGCAGTCCTGAGAAGAGAGCTCAAGGTAATGAGTTTTAGCCATGTTGATCTATAAATAACTAGTTCACTCATGGCTTCCCAAATTCATTTACAAAACTGAGATTGGCCATGGAGTATCAGATTGAGGGATGTGGGATCATAGTTTCAATTAATGGAAAGCCACTCATCAAACTATCCAACATAGTCATGATCAAAGGGATCAAACTATGATTCCTACTATACATATGAGGTGAAAATTCTACTACCAAGTGTTTTGAAAATTTCTAGGCTCTAATAGTGGGTGGATGTGTATCATCTGAGCATAAAAAGGCTTATTTCAAGATAATATTAAAAGAACTAAGGCCCCATCATTTTGAAAAAAAATGCATATTCAAATGCAGTCTCCTTATAACGACCACTCTCTCCAAAATGACCAGTGTTCATGTTTGTCCTTAAAAGAATAGGCTGAGAATAATCTCTCATATTTGATTCACACACCCTAGCAACCCACTTGACAGCTTCCCAAAAACCAACCTTGAATATTGAGCACCCAATACCAGCCTTACATTAAAATGTTTCCTACAAAAACCTCAATGTTAAAAAAAAAAGTTTTTTTGAAAAAATAAAATACAGAAGCAGATGTTGTCTCAATAGTATGAGATTTTCCATAATCCATATTGATTCTTTGTTAAATAATGAAAATTGTAGACATATGGGTTATATAAATGTAGAAATATAGAGATGGTTAGATTCACAGCACCAAGATTTCTTGACTTTTGCATGCTCTAGTCATTCCATATCCCTTAGAGTCCCACAACTCTTCCATGGCTGATCTCTGCATCAAGCTGGCTTCTAGAGGAATCACCATCACCTTTGTCTACACTAAGGGTTTATGTCACTATAAAAAATATGTTACTGATATTGCTTAAAAGACTGGCCTTGACATTCTTTCAGCAGAGGTTTCAGATGGGTTGCCATCTAATTTTGATAGATCTTTGTACAATGAGAGTTTTCTATAGTCTGTACTCGACTCTATGATTGAACTAGTAGAACAAATAATACTTGGTGTGAATGTAGAGGATCATCTAATCTCTTGCATTATATCTTATTCTTTTCTTCATTGGGCTCCTCTTATAGAAAAGAATCTCATTGTCCCTCTTGTTACTTTGTGGACACAATCTACTATTTTGTATTCCATTTACTATCATTCTGATATGCTCATCAACAATGGTAATTTTCCTTCTAAAGGTCAAGGTATGTTTTAGAAAAATAGGTCTCACTTTAAACAACATCAAATTCAATAGGTAAATTATTTACAAATTTTTATCTATAAAAGTATAGATGAGATGAAAACTTGGTTGCTTAGAAATGTTATTATTGCATTGCTATATATAATCGTTTATGTTCTTAAAAACATGTTAGATGAGAGTACAAGGTCTAGTATGGGAGTTTATGTTTCAAGATAACAATTTTTTATTTAAGATTATAAAAGATTGTATTTTTGGACTTTAGTTTATATGTTATTAATCGATATTTTGGATAATATTTAATGATTTATTATTAAAAAGAAGATAGTGATTATGGAATGTGATCTAAAATGTACAGTTGATTCAAGATCAATATTCTATAGAATCCATATGTTTTGACAGTTGTATGTTTTCTTGTATGCTTGGAAAGGGTATCTAAGCTTCTGCTCAAGCTTGAAGAAGCTATGATCAAGACCTGGGATTAATACAAAACCTACAAATCTGCATATTTATTTAGAGATAAGAGTGTTGCCCAACATTGGGAATGTGAAGACGTGAGTTTGGGGTCAGCTATAGCAATTTTTAGATCATATTATCAACTGGAGTAGACATTGGTACGCCCCAAAACATTGTATTACTATTATGATTCCAGAATGAATGAATATATTTTCCATTTGTATTTATCATATTTTGTGACCATTTTTTAAAGGTTTATATAGAAATATCAATCTGCTGTGTATTATTGTTCAAAACAACATATCATCATTAGTCTCATACATTCAATCTTATACGCTATTTTTTTATGCATTATTCCATGTTGTTTTCCTGGTGTATTGCACTTTATAATTCATCACCATTATCAATCACATGAGGATAAAGTTGTCCTCAAACATAACATTCTAGATCACACTAGGATAAATCT
>MU225686.1:611617-624770 GCA_018584345.1 Thuja plicata | reverse complement strand
AAATACTCAAGCTCCTCTAAAGTATCATGATCAAAGGGTGTATTCTCTCTCCAAGCAATGGGTATGAGACAATCTGAAGCAAGATCCTCTGGGAATGGAGAGAGATTAGGGTCTCCATAGATCTCCCCAAGACATGTCCAATGTGGGTGAGGAAAATAAATGTCTGATATAGCCAACACAGTGTCATGGTCAACACTAGACACTATAAGTCCTACTATGTGATCTCTAATAATATCCCATGCTAATTTTCCCTCTGAAGTGGCTAGTTCAGGTATGAGATCATACAAATAAGGAAAAATATTAAGTCACCTACAATGTGTAAGTATACCCTTTGCCCATGACTCATAATTACCCCGTTCCAAAATAAAAACTAAAGGGTGAGAAGAAAAACCCATGATAACTCTTCTAAATGAAAAACAAACTGAGAAATCTAAACTTACTGCATTTAGATCAAAACTTGGTGCAAGGAGGAGGGAAGAAGAAGCTGCAACTTTGACACCAAAAATAGGTACTCAAATGACCAAATATGCATACAAAACCAACATCATCATCTTTTTCTTGGAAAGATCTTTTTGATGATATTTTATTTTTCAAAAATGGACACCGTATGCAAAAGATATGGCCAAAACACTAAAGGCTGCCTTTTTTAAAGAAGTGTCAAAACTGTGTGATGGTTTCATGAATGTCAAATTTAATCATGATCTGTGACCTACGGCCACTGACATCACTCCTGCATATGCATACCTTGCTACACATGAGGGTACTTTTGAAAAGGTAGGCACCTTTTGCTTTGTTTGTAAAAGGATTTTTTTTTTAAAAACATTTGGAAACATGGGTTTTTTTTTAAAAAAACTTTGTTAAAAAAAAAAATTTGGTTTTTTTCTAATTTTTTAGTTTTTTTTATTTTTATTTTATTTTTTCACCTTGAAATTTGAGTTGTATGGCCTGGGAGAGAAAAATTTTCCTAGAGGCTACTGTGGCCAAAAATGACAAAATTTACATGAAAATTAACTCTCCCAAGCCTTCTGAGCGCAATGGTGTCATCCTTTTTTGCTCAAAGAGCTCCAGAAAAAAGTGTCCCTTCCAGAATGAAGAAGAAACCCTATAAAAGCTGTGGTTTTTGCCTTAAAATTATGGCTTCACAAACCCTAGATAGGTAGCAGTAGTGTGGCTTTGATACCATGTAGGATTTGAGAAATACAAATCCATAGAATGCCAAGAATACCTGCATGCAAATAACCTGTTACAAGAGAGAAGAAGAAGGAGAAAAAAAGAAGAACTCGAAATTTGCTCAAAATGTAAGAGCAAAATTATAATCTGAATTAATGAAAAAAGAACTACAAGTTTCAACCTATAAAGGTGAACAAAACCCTAAAGCCTAAAAAAGATAGGTTGGACATTAATAATTAATAAAAGAATTAATTATTAATGCACCTAAGAGAAAGATTAAGCACTAAAGAGTAATAACTTAACTAATTAAATCAACATGATTTAATTAATAAGGAAACTAATGATTACTCTAACAAAAGAAAATTAAATGGAAATGAAAATAAGTACTCCAAACCCTTAATATATCTGGATTGACATGATGAAGTATGCTCATAGTTGGAGCACACTCAGCAGCTCCCGGGAGAATATCTCCCTCGACATAGAATCAATGTACTTCACTACATCTGGATTTACTTTTTGAAGCTTGCTCATACTTGGAGCACACTCAGCAGTTCCTGGAGTGATTTGAAAATGGGGTTGCTCAGTGTGATAATGTTGCATCTTTACCCCTTTATTTTTTCTGTTGTTTTGGCTTCACAGACATTTTAGTGAAATGGTTCTCTAATTCAAATTTTTATTTAGAAGATTTCTCAATTTTCACTAAATCAATATTTCTCCTCGATCATGAAATGGACATTTTTAATGAAATTTTCTGATTTATGTGTGCTTCATCTTTCCCTTTCTAGTGAACCAATTAATAGCATGTGGTGGTTGTAAGTTGAGCTTAGAGTGAAAGCATCATAATTTTGGTATTTAATTTACTTTGTGCTTCACTTATAGTATTATTCTTGGACCTGCAGATCTTCAGGATGACAAAAATTTTTTTTTAACCACTCTGGTGCTGTGCCAATAACTACAGCTCAAGTATGTGAATTATCCAAAGAATTTTGAAGTCAAATTTACTAGTCCAAAATAACACAATTCATATTGCATGAATTTTTAGGTACCTTGAGTTTCATGATACTCTAATTTTATCTTTCTCTATAATAATAGCCATATTCTATCAATGGAGGAAATTTTTCACTTAATTTTCTACTTAAATTTAAGAAGAGATGGTTTGTTGTCAATTGCAATTGAATCATACTCCCTTTTCCACCAGAAATTGAAACTTAGTTCTAAAAATGAGCAAATAGAATTAAAATCACTTTTTTATCATCACTGTAAAGTCTATGCACATATTTTTTAAGTATTGTGGGCATTTCCAAACTCAAACCAAGGTAAGAAACCGTGTTTCTGCCCATGTTTTCCCAATTAAGGATCTTTATTATCTAGTCTATTCCATTTTATACTGATGTAAAAGTTTGTTAAGTCAAGGATCCTTATATTTTTTTATTCTTATACACATGTATAAATTCAATAAAATAATCCTTTGTTATTTTCTTCTAAGAAATTACTAATCAATATCTCATGTTCATCATGCATGTATAGTCAGCTATAAAACTTTGGACACCTAGAGGTCCGCTATCATTGAGACTGTCATCACTTATTTGTTGGGCATAAAGAAATAAAAATCTAGATATAAAGCAGATGCATGCGAGCATATTATCCACCAATCCTTCCATCTTTCTGAAATATTTTCTTCATTTGTTTTTTGTTATCAGCTACATTTCTAGGTTCTGCACAAATCCTGGCCAGATCTAAACTGGTCCATACTAGGTTCTGTTCATGAATCAGGGTCTGGCCCCTCTTTTCAAGTGATGTTCTGTTAAGGGTAGTGGAAGAACTAAATTTCTTTAACCTTCTTGTCGGTGGGGTGTTTGCAAATACCATGGTTATGTTAGCCTTGAAAAGCATAATCTATTGCTTATGTATTTAGATTTTTTTCTTCTGACATCCTTTCAACTGTCTTAAGTGTGAGGACGATTCTAATTAATCTGAAATAATGGGTAACTATGGCTTAAATGGTTCCTATAATAAACTTTTGGATATGGCATCTGTGAATACATTGTTAGATTAATCAAATAAATAAGCAGTAGTTGGTTAAAGACTAAATGAATGTTATAATTATTAATCAAATGATGATAATGAAACATTTGTACAATTCTCCCTTTCTCCTTCCTCTACATGTGTGATCTCCTCATTAATGCCCATTTATGCACTATCAGCTTCAATAATATTTCTATACCATTCTTGAAGCCATACATGATTATCACTACTTTCATTTGATTTATTCATTTTTTCTTGATATCATCCTCATGTTTGGTCAATCCCCCCAACCCCCCTCTCTTCTATTGTAAGTTTCTTCTTTGGCTTTTAAATACTTAATCATTTATCTTTTGAGAATTGGGGATTGTAGCTTGTGTTTTGTGGTTTTTAACTTGGGCCAAACTTGTGTTTTGGCCCTTGGGGTTTTCAGCTAGGGAGCGTTACCTTTTTAATGAATTTAATCATTTTAAGCATTGGATATAAAATAAATGCACTCATGGTCTATTTTTTATCTTTGTTCTAATTCCAAATGTTGTAACCTTCACAGAAACATTTTTCAAGAGCAGTTTATCTAGTTCACGCTCGACAGGGATAAGTGCACGGATAACTACACTGTCTTATGAAATCCCCTAAAATTTGAAACACATATTCAATCCACAACTTGTGCAAAAGGGCATCAGGTAGATCCATATAGGGGCTTCAGATGACATTTTCTTTCTAGACTTGAAGACTATTAGGTTAATGCTTCATGAATAGGTCTACATTTCATTTCTAAAGAAATAGGGGCTTCTTCTTTACATATTCTCTCTTATTAGAGTTAATAGTGAAGATCACAATGAGGCATCCTACTGAGCACAGGTGTATCTTGTAATCTTTGTGTTTCCTAGTTGTTTACCCGAGAATATATGGATTAACTTTATAAATAGTTGAATGCCCACAAATTTGCAAATAAACCTCCACCCACTGGATCAAGTTCAACATTATAAAATTTCCTCAAGACTAGCTGTATCACATATAGTAACCAGGTCATCCAAGCATGTACTAAACCCTTCTTGGGATAGCCACTCAATCAAACAACATTCAACTATGTCCATACTCTTGACAACAGTCTTTGGACCTTTGAGTGGAGCAATAGAATTAAACATCTCTGAGAGTGTTTTCAATTTCATTTGGATACTAGTGAGGGATATTATTTCACTATTATTTGTGGAAAATTCTTTCTCACTGCAATTGAAATCAGGTGGTATAGCCATCTAAAGAAACTGGTTTACTATCTAAAATGGCCCTCCCTAATGTACCTTAAATATTGCTGGCCCAGGCAAAAAAACCTAAAGTCCACATGGATAACTAATACATGGTAGTTTTATTTATAAGGTAAATTAATGCAACGTAAAAGATTTGCGGCAAGGGCAGTATCAATTTTCAAAGCAAAATTTGCGTCTCCATAGTGAGATTTAAACAGTTGTTGATCCACACTTAACAGTACAGAAAGCTTGCCTCAAGTTTCAAGAGATTTTGGATAAAAAACATGAAGGCAGTCACCATCAAAATCCGCACCAAAATATCTTTAATCTTGAGCCGAGCTTTTTGTACTATTAAGTGTGGATCAACAACTGTTTAACTCTCACTGTCGAGACACATGTTTTTCTCTGACAGTTGATACTTCTCTTACTGGAAATATTTTACCTTGCATTAATTTCCCTTATAAATAAAACTACCATGTATCAGTTATCCATGTGGACTTCATGTTGTTTGCCTGGCCAACAATATTTAAGGTGCATGAGGGATGGCCATTTTGGACAGAAAAACTAGTTTCTTCAGATGGCTATAACACTTGATTTCAATTTCACACTGAGAAAGAATTTTCCATAAATAATAGTGAAATAATATCCCCCAATACTACCTAAAACAGCTAGTCAAACTTTCAACAGACATTCGTCTAACGTTCGACATAAAATGGTCTATCTATTGACCAGTCTGTGTCAAAATTTAGTGTCATAGGTTTGGCATGCTTGTCAGATAGGTCAAACATTTTGACAAACATTGGTCTAACATTTGACACAAAATAATCTATCTATCAACCATTCTATGTCAAAATTTAGTGTCATGGGTTTGGCATCCTGGTCAGATAGGTCAAAATTTTTGACAGACATTGGTGTAACGTTTGACAAAAAGTAATCTATCTATCGACAATTCTGTATCAAAATTTAGTGTCATGGTTTGGCATCCTGGTCGTATAGGTCAAACATTTCGACAAACATTAGTCTAAAGTTTGACAAATAGACTTGTCATTTGCATATATTAATTTCAACCAAGTGTGGTGTAGAACATTAGACCTTAAGTACGTTGTGTCAAATGTTCGATTAGAAAAAATAGCGACGAAATCATTTGTGGATCATTCGACCAGTATTAGCAGAAAATTTGACTAAATAAAGGTAAAAAATTGACCTCAAATGCATTAGTGTTTGAAAACTAGTTCATTTATGACATCTATGGATGTCAATTCTAGGGCATCCCACCTAGGTTCACCTATCAGCTTCTCTTCTAGATCTTCCCAAACACGTAATCGAACCACAACACTTCTTTTATATCATAATCTACTTCTAGAGTAATATTGAACAAGCCCATAGTATACATTTTTTTTAAGTTCAATCTTTGGTACCACCTTATTCTCGCCTCATTTTCATCTTTATAATATTCCTAGTAGTCCTCCATGTATGGGACAAGCATGTTGTTTTTGATAATGGAATTGTGCATTTTATTTAGTAGATCAAATGCTTCTCTAGAAAATTCAAAACATTGCAAGTGACATGTCACTAACTCATATTCCTCTGGAGCATCCCTTAACCCTTGTGTCATTTAATTGATTAAAATTTTGTGTCCCCATTTTGATGACCAAAGATGGGGCGTGTTGTTAAACCTCACAACACTGCCAAATCACATGTTTTTGTCATCAAGTTTTGAGAACCCACCTTCGTAGGGTTCACCACTTAATGTGTTATTAAAGAAGTGGTTTTGTTTGTGTTCCAACCAAGGTTCAAACCCCCTTTATCCCATTTTCATCACAAACTTGTGCCTTTGTTGATCCTAATGTGCTCATTGGTTTAAGCCTCAACTTTGTTAAATAGACGTGGGGTACCCCATTTGTGGTCACACCTATTCACAGCTCAAGGTTAAAAGTGTTTCATGTCACACCAAAGGACATGTTGTGCCAATGCCATTGGTCACTTTCAAAATTTTACCATACACTTAAAAAAGAAACACCACCTTCATAGAAATCATTTTTCTTTTCTTCATTATAGATTAATTAATTCAATTGATACAACAAGTAAATGATTAAATGATTTTTTCTAGTGTTTAATTAAAATTCTTAGAGGATAAGAATAGAATAAAATACATGAAGTTACTTATAAAGGAAATAATTTATTTACTAGAAGTCTCATTACTTTATTTATTATTATTCAATAATAAAGTTAATTTTTTATTTATTATTATTTTCCAATATAAGTTTTTTTTTGGTAAAAATGTATACTCATTTTATTAATTACAAAAAAGTATACATCAAACCCAGTTCATGCGAAGAAGGAAAGAACTGGGTAAAGTAAACCTCCTATTGTAGCTCCAGATGCAAAAAAATCTAAGACCTAAGACACCAACCAAATTTTTCTTAATTAAGAAGGGTGAGAAAGTATGGGAGTTCAAAATAAAATTAAGTGACAAATTAAGTTTCTTTAATTTAGGTTTCTCAAATAACAACAAACCTTAAGGGTAAGGCAAGGTCTTTCGGATGGGATTTGTTAGAAAATACAAATTTAACTTGGTAAGTTTAAACTTAAATTTTTTAGTTTTCAAAATTTTCAAAGTTCTATTTTTTTTAAGTCAAAATTAATAGCTTTAAAATTTAGAAAGAAAGGAGATGTTACTAATAATAAAATTAGACACTCTTCTTTTTGGGGAAGCCATCATTATGGAAGCATGACTTATCAAAAAATTCATTGATGAATATGTCATGGCCTCACGTCAACTAATTAACCCAGCTAAATTTAAGGTTTTCTTCTTAAATGTTACTCCTTTAGTTCAGCAATGTCTTCTCAATTTTTGGCGTATCTCTTTGGGGAATTTCCTTGCTGATATCTTGGAATTCCCTTTTTCTAGGGCTCTAAAAAATATCACTTTTCAGATAAGGTCATTTCTACAATTTCTCAGTGGATTATTTCTAGGAAGCATAAATGGTTGACCCTATCTATTAAAATACTCATAATTAAATCAGTTTTGAATGCCATTCCTACTTATCTTATGTCAGTTTTGCGTACGCCTAATAAATCAATTCAAAAATTGTAATCCATCTTGAAAGATTTCCTCTGGGAAGATATTGTATCTGAGAAAACAAAATTACCCCTCCTTTCTTGGAGTAAGGTTTGCACTCCTAAATTCATCCAAGGTGCTGACATCAGGGATTTACCTTTGCAAAACAAAGCATTGGGGGCTAAACTACTTTGGAAATTGTATCGCAACCTAGATTCTAAGTGGGCCAAACTTATGAAATCAAAATTCCTTTATTCTATTGAAAGGAAAAGGATCTTTACAACTTTAGTTTTACCTCAAGGATTAGACATGCTAAATTTCATGGTTTCTTGTCGAGACCTCATCCTTCATCCCTTTCTTGGTTGATTCATTACGACTCAAATACTTAGTTTTGGGAGGATTCCTAGAATGGAAATGCACCTTAGTCTCATATCTGATATTGGCACCCTCTAAAAAATCATCTTTAAAAAGTTTGGGGTGACCAAGTATGTCATTATTTAGATATTCAGGATGGTCTTACAGGATGAAAATATCTTTCTGAGTTTAGACATATTTCAGATCTAGTAGCAGAAATCCATAAAGAAATCACCTCCCAAGTTATCTTACTCTCTCCCATTGAGGATGAACTCATTTAGTTGGGGTATAGGTTGTAATTATTCCTTAAAATTTTGACATTGTTCCAAACATTTGAATTCAACCATTGTTTTAGAGAAGTAAACACATTGGCATATTTTCTGGCAAATAAAGATATTGATGATCAGTTCCCACTTCAAGAAGTGGATATGAGTTCTTTGTCACATTTGATATAATCTTGATGCTACTCTTTGAAGCTCACTTACCATGTTGATTTATCATATTCTCAACTATTCTTTTTTACCTCCTATGTATGTTACACATTATGGTTTTTGGGGTTCTCCATCTTGAGCTTTTCATCAGCTTGATTCAATGTTATATCAATTGGATTAATTTGGAGTAGAAAGGTGTTTATTTATGTCTTTGTATATGAGTGATTCATATTTTATTCCTTCCTCATGGATTTATGTGTATGAATGGAATTTTTTAATTGGAATGGCTCTATCCACCTTGATTAACAACTCCATATATTTATTGATGGTCAATTCAGGGCCTTTTGAAAAGTCTCATTTATTCACATGGATCTATATACCATTTATGTTTCACTCAAATGATGTTGATCAATACTAGCTTTTTGTATAGCTATCCTATTGATATGACCATGAGGTTTGAACGATTTGGTTATGGTTTGCTACGCTTATCATTTTATTCTTTTTGCATAGACAATATTTTTCATGCAATAGTAAAGGTTATACTTGGACATGTTATTTTAAAAAAAATTATACATTAGATTGATCAATCCAATCCTGCAGTATCTAATTCTTATATATTTGTAGATGCACAGAGAAATTTTTCATTCTTTACTCACTCTAGTGGCCCTTTGGCTGTGTAGTATGGATGTGTCTGTTTGGTTATGAGAATGTACCTATTAAGTGCCTGACACAGTTTCACAAATGGGGTAGTGAATTGTAAATTTTATCATATGTAATACTCTATTTTGTAAGGCACATTATATTATATAATATTGTTTCACTTATCTATTGTCCTCTTTGAGGTTGACTCAATGGGATTTCTGGGAAGCATATGTGTAAGCACAATGGTTGTTTTTGTGCTTTGACCAGTTAATATTGATATGAATAGGTGCTAATGCTTAATGTAGATAAATGAGTGGGAACATATTTAAAAATTACTGAGAATGTACCTTATTAGTTTGTCAATTCTTTGTTCCAAAGCTACTCATAATGTGGAACTGTTTCTTTTATAATATAATTTATGGTTAAAGCTTTATTTTTTGGCCTCTTATTCTTGAGAACATCTCAATCAGTTTATACTTGAGGGAATTTTTGTGGCAACATTGTGGTCTTTTATCTTAAAACATGGATCAGGTTTAGTTGGGCTAGCTCCCTATGGTTGTGTGGTTTAATTTTCTTTTTGTAAGATAACATTGGAATGGAAAATGATTTCTGGGTTTTGTTCGTCTCTGCGTTTTGGTTTAGTATCAAGTGTTATTTTTTCTAGAAGTAGTCTACAGACCTCAGAAAACAACATTCTTTGATCTGTAATATTTCAAGGTTAGTACATTTCTCAGATCTTTTCAATTACAGTCATATATCATTTATATATATATAAATTACAAAATTTAAGGTATCTCTTTCGTTATTCTCCTTTCCAAATAGTTGATTCATTTGTGCATTAACCCTTCTCTTGGGCTAATCAACTTGGATCTCCCACTTGTACATTTGGGAATAGAAAAGGAACATCTTATCTTCTCCTTAATCACAATTGCAATACATAATCAATTCAATTCAATCAAGGTTAAAAGAATCCAAGACAATCTAGGTAATTCATTAACACCTTATATTTCAAGATAATCAATTTGGAAACAATCTATAAATCAAATCAATCATTTCTATACTTTATTTATTACATTTTAGTAACAACATTCAACATTCTATTTCCATTTTCATATCTTACACCATACATACATACATACATACATACATACATAGATATATATATATATAATAAGTACACCGCTTCAAGGGCTCAAGAGAGAAAGAAGCAGGAAATAAAACCCTCTATCCCTTCCCAATATATAAAATCTTTATGAAGACTACTGAGACTACTATGGTAGTGATGAACATTACCTAAAATCATAGACTGACTCTAGAATATGTCTGCCAATCAAAATGTATAACATGTCAATTACATAGGTATGGCCTGATAAGGAAAAACACTAATGCTGACCTTTCACATACTAGAGTCTAGCATGCCCAAAAACCATGAAACTAGACTGAAGAACTGCACAAAACAAAATATATTCGTGAAGCCAATTTTACTAAACACCCACTTTACATTTCCCTTTAGTTACACCTCTGCCAGGTTGGGAGGTTGCTAATGATGCTGGAGAAATGATGGTTGGATAATATGCCTTTGTTTCATCTTTGTCCACAAAATCCAGCACAATGGAAACTCGTTCAAATAACAGGAATGCCTTTTCCACCATCCCACTTGGTAGGATATCTATAAATTTAATAATTTCTCTCCTCAGATGTAGTTGGTCTTGTCCCTCCAAAGCCAATCTTAAGGATATCATACAGGCTCGCAGACTCCTTCTTTTCCTCTAGATGTGCTAGAGGAAAGAGACCCCCAATCCATGCCTTTGAATTCTGCAGCTGGTATCCTTTTAGTGTCATATGAATCTCCTCTTCTGTCACAAATTCTGGATTTAAAACCTTAACATGGCCATTTGGAGGAGAAGCGTATAATCCAGAAGCATGTCATACCATTTTGACAGGAACACCGAGACTACCTGGTTGTGATATATATGTCTTAGGGAATCTCGTAATAGGATACCATCCCCAATAATGCCTCAATAATGTGGCCTGGGAGTGGCTTAAAAGAAACCTACATTTGTCTCTCCAAGTAGGGTCCTGTCACTAAGTGTTCCTAGTTCGTAATTTGAAGAGAAATCCTAATATTCAGTTCTCTATAGTCCATGCTTGTCCCTACAAAAGCCTAAAGATATGATTGCTACAATTGGAAGAGCCAAAAATAGAAACAAGAATAGGGGAATAAATAGCCCATGGCAGAATTTATTGTCATAATGGAAAAAAATGTGAAAAGGGCCCAAGTTTTTGCCAAACGCATTTTAGATTAGGTAAATCTCAGAAACCCTTTCTTTTAATAATGAGATAGATTTCTTTAGATACTACCCTATATCCAACGTCCTTTCCTAAACACTTAGCACATCTTACCGAGTGACACCTCACCTGCTTTCCTTAGCTCACATAAAGTTCTTCTTTGATTTTTATCACCTTGGCCACGCCTCTAAATCAGAAGTGTGTGGATGTGATGGATGCATTATTCTTTAATCCTTCCACTTGTGCTTGGCATGTGATTCATCTAATGTATCTGACGGTTGGCACCATAAATTCCTTTAGTGGATATCATACATGTGTTAGATTCCTTCTAGTATAATAACCATCAAAGGACATTCGCACAAGTTACTCATTGCATTCTTCTTTCAGAAAGACTGGCATGTGCTTACATTGTACCTTCACAAAGTCTGATTATATTATATAATATTATTATCTATCATATCTAAAAACATATAAAACATAATATACCTATAACTATATTAATTATTATAATATAAATATTATATCTCTGCCCACACTCATTTTCCTATATTTCCTCCCATTTTTTTCCCTTTTTAAACCTTCCAAGATGAATACATCTGATATTTTATTGCCCCTTGAGTGAAGACCTCATGGAAACCTTGTGAAGGATTTGAGTAGAAATTTATGAATGCAAAAAATCTTCTAGAATAAAAAATATAGAGCCAAGTGGTTGAAGGATGGACATGGAAACACCAATTGCATCTATATTGCTATAAAAATCATAACATAATATAATAGAGTTTCAAAAATTTACACTCCTGATGGGCCTATTAAAGAAGATGTGAAAGCCATCGGACCTATTGAAAAAACTATTTACAAAATTTTATCCATACCCCTATATTTAATAATGTGCATGCCCAAATGAGCTTTTGAACAATATTAAATATCTCATCATGGACGATTAGAACTAATAAAGGTGGAAAAACTTTGGGAGGCCATATCTTGTGAGCCATGTACACAATTGGCTATCATAACAACTTTAAAAAACCTCTCAAAGTGCTCTACTACTTAAATCAACATGATTTAATTAATAAAAAAACTAATGATTACTCTAACACCCCACCTTAAGCTAAGCATAGGGCGTAAGCTAACCTAGCATAGTTATGAAAGTAGGAAATGGGTCCCAGCAACAAGGCCTTCTCAGGTACCGAATACAAGGAAATCTCTCTAAACTGGAGAAAAAGAAGAAAACCCACTGGGAAAACCCCTCTCCAAAAAGAGAGAAAAATATAGAAAAGAAACGGCTCAAGAGACTCTCTCAAGACCATAAGTACAATCAGCCCCCAGTGAGAGAGGGACGAGACACCAAAGTCCCCCTAGAATGAAGAAACTCCTGTCACAATGGTAGATGCCTAATGTAGAATCCAAAAGGAGATCTTGAAGTGGAAAATGATATTCCTCCCCTTGGGAAGAAATGAATCCAAAGGATGGTGTCAATGAAACCGTGTGAAGAGTGATGAACCGATCTATCTCAGGATGTGTGCCATGATCGGATGTTGAAGAATCTCTCTGTCTGAACTGGAAGAATTGATGCCAAATCCAAACTCATATGGAGAATCCTAAAATGTGACTGTAGGATGCACAGATAATGGTGGGAAAATAGTGATAACCTGACTATCAAGGTAGAGGAGATGAATGTCCTCAAAATAATCCTCCAAATCTGTAGTATAAGACTCAACAAACAAGAAAGATATGTCTGCAAAATAAGAGTCCAAATTATCTATGTCTAGAAGATGTATGATTCCCTACTGTATAGAATTAGGAGCAACAAGAGATGTTGATGAAGTCTCAGTCTGAAGAGTGGGAGCTGTGAGACAAGCCTCTGATCCATTGAAACATGTAAGGGTGTCTAAATACTCAAGCTCCTCTAAAGTATCATGATCAAAGGGTGTATTCTC